>MU260531.1:85000-127500 GCA_020310875.1 Ceratopteris richardii
CAAAACTTCACCAAAAATTTACGATTTTCTCCTTCTTTCTTGTTCCAAAAGGTCTCCATTTTTTTCCCTTAAAATTTTGAGAAGGTTGTGATCTTTTAATGTTTTTTCCTCTTGATTTCTTCTTTCAATTTTTTTCAATTGTGTGTGTTTTCTGATCCATTTCTTAGCCTTGAACTTGACGACATGACTTTTTCCCACTCAATTTACCCTTTGAAAATTTTTCATGCCTTCAATTTTCTCTCTTCCTTTTTTGAAAAACCATGATTTTTTGAGAACTCAAACAAGAACCAAAAAATCATGATTTTCTGAAAACAAATCAAAAGAATTTTATTTAAATTCCTTTCATCATCATGTCATTCTCAAGCTTCCCTTTGAATTCTTCTCCTATATTTGTGTGTGGTTTTTTTCAAATTTTTCAATGTTTTTTTATGTTTTATCTTGTGTCTTTAATAGAAAAACTCAAGATAAAATCAAACACTAAATTCCAAGATGAATTTTGGCAACTTCAAACTTCAATTTCTAAACTAATTCTCTCTTGCACTTTAGCACTCTCACTCCAAACCTTTCCACTTCAAATCGTCCAAAAAAAGTTGTAAAGAAAAATGTAAAACCTCAAATAATCAACAAAAGGACTATCAATTTGAGTATTGAAGTTACTCACATGCCCATCCTTTCTCCTCATTTGACTAGACTTTTACAAGGGACTCGATTTCTTTCCCTCCTAGTCCTAATTGAAAAGAGGATACCTGACATGTCCTTCTTTCATCTTTCATATCCATGGCAATGATGATCTAATTGTGATATGAAAGAAGTGTGGCAATACTATTAAGATCATTATACAAAAAAAAAAAAAATCATTCGTGTTGTCGGCGAAGAATCTCATTATCATTTGTTTCTTGCTATGGGCGAGCAACAAAGAATGGATATAAAGCAAGAGGCATTCATCGCATAGAGATGCACTTAATTTTGCATTTATTTGTGCATCTTGATTAGTGTACGTAATGAGGAATGTATTAGAGTACAAATTTTGAGCTGAATTTCGAGCATGCTTTGCATATAGAGATGAAGCGTTCCTTGGTCATATATCTTCACTCATTCATTGCATGCTTATTTAGGTCGAACAAAGAATTTAAGTGATGGTGGAAGTGTTAGTATACTACTCTTTAGGTCGAACAAGAATGTAATTGAGGGTGGAAGTGTACTATTCTTGAGGCAATGGAAGTGCTCTTTCTATGGAATGTCTTTCCCAACGAGGTTATCGCTAGTTAATGCTCCTAAGACACTCAAAATTTCTGAGATTGAGGGCCTGCTACTAGGCTCCTCGTCTATGCATCGCAACGCAAGCTTGAAAGCACTATGTTGATGATCAAGTGAGGGAGATGTTTCGCGGACAATAGGACTTGACAACTCTAAGATACTTCCTTCTTTCTGGAGACCCAATACTAAAGTTACAAGGTGCAGACCTTTTCCGAATTCCCGCTGCAATATACAAGCTTGGCTATTTTCATCATCTTTTTCATCATGGATATGCAAGAACTGCTGATCTTGTTCTTGTCTTGCTATGTCTCTATGAACAGAATCGCGCATGTACTCATCAAAGCCGATAGGGCTCTTTCCTGTGAGGAGTTCTAGAAGAATGATTCCAAAGCTGTATACGTCAGTTTTCTCTGTATATAGTCTCGTGAAGAAGGAAGGACATGTGAACTCAGGAGGTGTGTAGCCAGGTGTCTGAACGATGGATCTATGTATAAGAGCAGTGAGGCAATAATCAGCAACATATGGCTTCAGATCATCGTCTAATAAAACATTCAAGGATGTCAAGTCTTCATGGAGCATCGATGGAGAGGCTGTGTGTAAATGATCAAGAGCCTGGGATATGTCCTTTGCAATGTTGATCCTCTTGTTCCAATCCAGAAGGGCTGGCGAGGTACGAAGAAGGTCGCGCAAGGTCCCCTTGGACATGAAATCGTAGAAGATAGCGGTCTCTGAGGAGCTCGAGTAGTAGCCTTTGATTGGTAGCAGCGTCCCGCCATGCTCTAATAGCTCATGCAAGCGCTCCATGACTTCTTCAAAAGCTGGTTGATGTATGGGATCATTGAAGACCTTCACGACGATACGTTTTCCTTCGGACAGATCACATACGTAGACAGTTGAGAAACGACCCTTGCCGATCACATGGGCCGTGTCGAAATAGCCTGCGTGGGACACGATTACCTCATAATTCTCTGCTAATACTTCATTATACGCTTTGAATATAGGATTGCTAGCAGTAGCTCGCATTTCCAACCTTTCTAGCCCAAAACTGTTGCTGCTTATTGTGTCAACACGACCTCTTTGCACGTGAGTGACCCTAGTTGTCTTGCATACGCAACAGATGAAGATTGCGAGGATAAGCACGAGGGCAAAGGTTCCGCCCAACACAGCTACCGTAATCTTAGAGTCCTTCCCATAATAAGGGACCTTTTGATAATTTTCATGACAAGAAAAAGCCTCTGTTCTTGTACAGAAATGGCGATTTCCCGCATATGAATCGGGACGGGAGATGGGTAGAACCCCGGTTGTCGGAACCGCCCCCGCAAAATTATTAAATGCGAGGTTCAGTGAATGGAGCATGCGCAAGTCCCCCAATGAAGGGGGCATGGCGCCGTTAAGTTTATTGTGGCGGAGGTCTATGAGCTCCAAGGATCTAAGCTTTCCAAATTCCGCGGGGATGCTTCCATTCAAGTAGTTGTGGGAAAGGTTCATGCCTATGAGGGCTTGAAGGTTACCAAGATCGGAAGGCAGAGGCCCCGTAAGCAGATTGCCGCTAAGATTAAGCTCCTGAAGCTTGTCGAGAGATCCAATGGAGGGTGGAATATCTCCTGTCAGTAGGTTTTCACCCAGATCAAGTTTAGTCAGGCTGCTTAACTTTCCAATATCTGATGGAATCGTTCCTGTGAGTCTATTTGAGTGAAGAACGAGAGTGGAGAGTTGTGGCAGGGTGATGATGCAGATCGGAATAGATCCTGCGAGATCATTGTATGCAGCGGAAAAGTATCTGAGCGTTTTGAGGCTACCGATAGCAAGAGGAAGCGTGCCCGAGAGATGGTTGTTGTCTAAAAGCAGGGACTGCAGGGATGAGGAACGAAACAGACCTTCTGGAATGGTGCCGTTGAAGCGATTGTGGCGGAGAGAGAGAGAAGTTAGGAAAGGAAGGAAGCCTATCTCGTTTGGGATGCTTCCGCTCAATGCGTTATAAGAGAAGTCCAGCTCCGTGATGAACGACAGGTTGGCTATGGCGGCGGATAACGTCCCTGAGATTGAGAATCCGGAGAGGTTGAGCGACATGACGGACGACGACACATCACACGTGATCCCTGTCCAGAAACATGGGGACGATGTTTTTGTGGCATCCCAATCCGCCAAACGATCGAATGGATCCTGCCATGAAGCACGCAATGACGCCAACGCCATCAGCTCAGTGGCATTGATAGGAAGAAGAGCTGGAGTTTTCGGGACGGAGGAGGAACGGGGGCCGAGAGCTGGTAGAGAGGAGGTCGGCGATGCGGAAGCGTGAAACGGAGTGGAGGCTGCTGGTGGCAAGACCGCGTTGGTAGCTCTCCAGCTTTTCATGTCTCGGACCGTTGCTACCGGAGCTGCACCCATTCTAGTTGAAAGAACATATCCACATATTTCGAAGAGAAGGGTATGCAAGAGGAGTGCATGCAAGAGAGGCATTGGCGCAGCAAGCTATGGCGCTTCAGCAGACACGGCCTCCTAAGCCATGCAAGAGAGACAAGAGAGACAAGAGAGGCATTGTTGCATGCAAGCTATGGGGCTTCAGTGCATGCAAGAGAGGCATTGGCGCAGCAAGCTATGGCGCTTCAGCAGACACGGCCTCCTAAGCCATGCCTCCTAACTTCCTAAGCCATGTTCGGTCAAGAAATCGCTTTAGACTGAATCAGGAATGCGAAGGCATCATGTGCTACCATAGCTCTCTGCTTCAAGTAATCTTAAACAGCGATTCGAGATCCTTCTCCATCGTCATAATTCAGAGTGTCTGCCTTGACATTTCCGCAGAATCTAGTGGACCATCGTTCACTGAGATTCAAAACGTTCTCCATTAAAATACGCAGAAAATGCTTGGACGGACAGCCAGAACTTTGACCATTGACTACTACTCACGCGTTTTGTATATATGGGCCATCGCCGGCCCATCATCTGTGCATTACTCGCCCATAGTATGCGTTTTCATTTGCAGAACACGTTATCGATCCTGGACTGAATGAAGGATGAGAGTTCCATAGCTAGAGAGTGGTCTGATGTTACTCCCTGGAAATGGATGATAAAAAGAACTTGTCTGTGTGAGTTGTCTGTGTAACTTGTGCTTCTTAATTCCAATTTCCAAGCAGTAGATCCGCTGCGCTGTCCGCCTGTGTATGCCTTCCCTAGAAAATTGTTAGCGTGTATGCCTTCACTGGAAAATTGTGAGCGGGTATGCCTTCCCTAGATAGCTCGCTGCAGGTCCAGACTCCAGTTGCGCAGAAGTATTAGAATTTATCAGCCACAGGCCCACACTGTTCTCCCCCTTTCGCCGTAGCTGACCTTTGAATTTATGTTGCATAAAATGTTGTATTTTGACGGTCGACCATGCCCTTCAATTTTGAAGGTCTACAGATGTACCTGTATTTCATGTTTTTAATGTATTTTTTGACCTTATTTTACGGTACTTATCTTTGTACATTCTCTAGTAATACATTCAGTATTGTGTGTTACGCTCCAAGCTTCTTCTCCTTCCTTGTGTTGTTCACGTGCTTCTGCAGACATCTATCTTCAACAATTGGTATCAGAGGAGGTCATCGCTTCATCTAGGGCACCATCGACACTCCTCCGGTTGCAGTCTCAAAATCACACGAATTTTGGTGAGCATACTCAGCCTGTTTTCGAGATCAAAACTGCTTTGCTTTGTGGTTTCGAAATCACAATCTGAGCTCATTTCGGCCTCTGAATGCACTATCGCAATGCTTGTGCAGGCTATTTCATCTTTTTGTAATAAAGGTATATACCAGTTTCTGTTCGCCTGTATAAGCGTCTCAAAGTCTGCTACAGGTCTAGCACAATTCGTGTGGGCAGTTTTGTTCAACTTTTTGAGATACAATCAATTTTTTGCATCAAGGTATTTTAGTCATCGGCCATGGTTGAAAGCAGTGATGCATTCTGTATGTTGACTGTTGAGGATAAGTTGGATGGTACCAACTACCCTTTATGGGCTTATATGATGCGACATGTGTTGGTTGCAAAAGGATTGTGAAACATTGTGCAGGGTGTGGAAAAACGTCCTATCACACCTGCAACTGTTACAACTGCAAGTACTGAAGCTGATGCAGAAGGTGTCGAAGATGATGATATTCTGCATATTCTTGTTCGTGCTATAGTTTCTGCTACACCTACTGCAGAGTAGATTAGTTGGGATGGCAGAGATGCCCAAGCACATGCATTGATAGTTTTGTCTGTCAAACGTGCCATTATTCTTCACATTCACTCTTGCAGAACAGCTAAGGATGCTTGGGATACACTTACCACATTGTACCAAGCTAGGAATGAGGCTCGTGTTGCTTACCTCTGAAAACAGTTGGAGAGTGAGCACATGAATGAAGGTGATTCTATGGGTAGTTTCCTAATGAAGATAAAAGACTTGAAGGAATAGTTGATTTCTGCTGATGAGGTTATACTACATAGCTCACTTGTGCAGACCGTTCTGAATGGTCTTCTTGATTCATATCATAGTTTTGCTTCTACTCTTGAGTTGATGATGAAAGGAAATTCAAATGCCTTATCTTTTGAGGAGTTAGTCTTTGTTTTGTTGCAGGAGGATCAATCTAGGCAGAACAGGTCCATTATGCGTGTTGCAGATCAAGCTTTCTTGGCTAGTCAGAAGGGCAAAGGAAAATGGAGCTCTTCAACTAGTAAGCAGAAATCTACAAATGCTGCACATTCGAAGAAGGAAGATAAAGATGAGAAGAAATCAGAAAGCAAAAATTGTTTTGCAAGTACTGTAAAGGGAATGATCATATCATAAAGAACTCTCCAAAAGTGGCTGCTAAAGAGGCAAAGAAGAAAGAGGCTGGGATGGTTGTTGCAGAGGCCTCTATACCAAAAATAGAGTCTGCTAATCTTGTGCAGGAAGAAGAATGGGCGTTTACTACTGTTTGCAATTTCGACCCATCTTCTCATGAGCAATGCATGTCTACAGTAGACTTAGATGTTTGGTACTTTGACAGTGGGGCGACCAAACATATTACCTCGCAGCACAATTTCTTCTCTTCACTCGAGCCTGCCCCTACATGGAATATTGTTACATGCGCCAACAACTCCTCTTATCCTGTTATGGGAGTTGGTAAGATCATTTTGACTATTGCTGATGGTAGTTCTTTCACTTTATCAGATGCTTTGTTTGTGCCAAGGATCAAGAAAAATATGTTATCAGTTTCTTCATTAGCCAAGATTGGCTTGGTTGTGAAATTTATTGATGATAGGTGTACAGTACATGATCTATCAAATGGCAATGTGATTATTGCTTCTGGCATTTTATGTCGTGGGCTGTATAAGCTCAGAGACTATGAAAGATCTATAAATGATTTGGCATGTGTAGTACATGATTCTCAGGCTATGTCAGATGCAAAGCTTTGGCATGCATGCTTTGGTCATCTAAATTTTGCTAGTTTGCTACGCTTGCAGAAATCTGAAATGGTGTCCTCTTTGCCCAAACTTGAGGCACCTGGAAAACATGTTTGTGAAGGCTATATTTTGGGTAAAATGCAGCATTCTTCCTTTCCAAAAGATGGTTCAGTTCGGGCTACTCAGAAATTGCAGCTTGTACATAGTGATGTCTGTGGTCCTATACAGACACCTTCTTTTGGAAATTATCTTTACTTCATGACTTTCATCGATGATTTTTCCAGACATGCATGGGTATATTGATTGAAGGAAAAGTCCGAAGTGTTCATGTGCTTCAAATAGTTTTTGGTTTTGGCTGAAAATTTGTTAGCATGTAAAATGGGCACCCTCCGTTCTGATCGAGGGGGGGAGTATACGTCTTCTAATTTTAATGCATTTCTGATTGAACGTGGGATAAAACACCAATGTAAAGTGTCGTATACACCTCAACAGAATGGAGTTGCTAAATGAAAGAATAGGTCACGCATGGAGATGGTGAGGTGTATGTTGAAGAGTTAGGCTTTACCACATAGTTTCTGGCTTGAGGCTGTCATGTGTGCAACATATGTACTTAATAGGTGTCCCACTAAAGCGCTGCAGTCTATCACTCCATATGAGGCTTGGCATGATCGCAAGCCATTTGTTGCTCATCTGCGTGTTTTTGGTTGTTTGGCATATGCATTAGTGTGTAAACAACATCGCAAAAAATTGGATGATAAAGAAGTAAAATGTATTTTTGTTAGGTACAGTTCTGAAAGTAAAGGCTATCGTCTGTATCATCCATAGACTAAACGCATTCTGGTTAGCCGTGATGTTGTTTTTGTGGAAGATACTATTCATCCATTGCTTTCATGTACTAAGGAGACATCTGTTAGCTCCAAAGACATGTATGATACTTTGCTGCCTCTTTTTACAGGTGGATAGGCTGGTGCTGGTCCTAATGAGGCACATTCTCAGCCTTTGCAGGTTTCATGTGATGATGCAAATCATTCCATTTCTGATGAAAATTTACATGATGCACTTATTGATGAGAGAGCTGATATTGAGCAGGCAAGAAATACGCCAAAATGGCTGGTGCAGACCTTGTGTGATAGCAAATTAGATGCACCTCTATCATATCGTACTCGATCAGAATCTCATAGTGCCTCTTTTGCATCAGATTGCTATGCTATGGCTGCATCTAGTCTCTGTGATGAGACTGAGCCTGTTTCGTTTGATGAAGCACAAAATTCAGAAAATTGGATGGCTGCTATGCAATCTGAATATGATGCAACAATGAAGAATGGTACTTGGTCTTTATGTGACTTGCCTCCTGGCAAGAAGGCCATTGGCACTAAGTGGGTATACAAGTTGAAGCGTAAACCTGATGGTACAATTGACAGGTATAAAGCTAGGCTTGTTGCAAAGGGTTATGCGCAAGAAAGAGGCATTGATTTTGATGAGACCTTTGCACCTAGATGCCGTATGACTACTGTTCGGAGCATATGTGCACTTGCAGCCCATCATGGTTGGAATGTACATCAGTTGGACATTAAAACTGCATTTCTGAATGGTGACTTGCATGAAGAAGTGTATGTTTTTCAGCCCCGTGGCTTTGTGCAGAAAGGGCATGAAAACCAGGCGTGCAAGTTAAAGAAGGCATTATATGGTTTAAAGCAAGCACCACGTGCTTGGTATGAGAAGATACATGCCTATCTGATTGCACATGGTTTTGAGAACACTCCAACTGAAAGCACCTTATATGTTAAGGGTGCTAATGATGTGCTTCTGATCATTGTTGTCTATGTCGATGACATGCTGCTCACTGGTCCTATTGAGAAGCATATTGCTGATTTTAAGGCTGATTTGCATGCCTCATTTGAGATGTCTGATTTGGGGCATTTGCATCACTATTTGGGCATTCAGTTTATGCAAGTTGATGGTGGAATGGCTTTGTGTCAAACAAAATATATTGACATATTATTGCAGCATTTTGGCCTTGAAGACTGTAAGCCTATTGCCACTCCTATGGAGACAGGTTTACGATTGAGTCTTCATGATGCTGGAGATGCATTTGATGTTGTTCTCTATCAGTAGTTTGTTGTCTCACAGATGAGAAGGTTTATGCATTGCCTGGAGTCAAGCATTGGCTGGTAGTTAAGCGCATCTTTTGCTACTTGAGTGGTACTGGGCTACTTGGGTTGTTTTATCCCAAGGGGAGATCACTACCGCCAGATTTGCATGCTTTTTTTTACTTTGATTGGGCTAGTTTCTATGACACTCGTGTGTCCACTAGTGGCTTTTGCTTCATGCTTAGTAGCTCATGTATATCTTGGTTGATCAAGAAGCAGCCTACTATGGCCACTTCCAGTTGTGAGGCTGAGTATAGGGCAACTTTCACAGCGACTGTTGAGTGTGTGTGGCTCAGACGCCTTATGGTTGATTTGGGTGTTGGTTAGTCTTTTGCCACCACCATCTTCACTAACAGTCAAAGCGCATTGGCAGTTGCGAGGAACCCTGTGTTCCATGCTTGCACTAAGCACATTGGGTGCATTATTATTATGTCAGGGAGAGGTTCTCGGCTGGGGAGATCAACTTGGCATATGTGCCCACGTAGAAGAACATTGCAGACCTTTTCACGAAGGCTCTGCCTAGGGAGAAGTTTGAAGCTTTCCGCAAAGCTTTGGGCTTAGTTCCTTTTTTGGAGTGATTTCCACATAGCTTGGCACTTCTTTATACATGAGTGCTAGCTCTTGTTCACCGCATCACTCCTAGGGGGGATTTGTTGATATATTTAGGTAGTGAGGTGTGTGAACACACTAGGACCGTCGGGGCACTTTTTTCCCTCTTTAGGAGGTTTTTTTCCCCCGGCTTGTATATATGCCTATTGCCCTAATGGGCTACTTATCTTTGTATATTCTCTAGTATACATTCAGTATTGTGTGTTGCACTCCAAGCTTCTTCTCCTTCCTTGTGTTGTTCGTGTGCTTCCGCAGACATCTATCTCCAACAAAAGTTACACACATATAATGAAAATACACACATAGACACGTACACATACACATACATAATCATATGTACACACACATAGACTCACATAATCATATTTTACATGCATATATACACATACACATGCATACACACACAACACATGCATACGCACATATAGATACACATACATACACACACTTTCATATATATATATATATATATATATATATATATATATATATATATATATATATATATATATATATATATATATATATATATATATATATATATATATATATATATATGTATACTGATATATCTATATGTATATGTGTATATATATATATATATATATATATATATATATATATATATATATATATATATATATATACATATCGTAATTCAAAAATCCTATTTCAAAAATCCTAATTTGAAAACACTAATTTTGATATTAGGGTTTTAAAAACCGTAATTTAGAAACTCTAATTCAGCCTTTTAGCCATATGATTGAAGTATATGTAAACATTGCATCTATTCCTCCAATGTCCTACTAGAGAGATGTCTCTCCTCCCAAGCGTATGCCTCTATATATAGCTACTCGAATCAATGAGAATCATAATATATATAAAGATATATACACATCATGTAGATACACATACATAAATATAAAATGGAGTAGATACATTATGCATCACACATACATGCCTAAATGCACACATAAATATATATACATGCATACATATTTACATGTACACATTTACACATAGACACATATACATATATACATGTACACATAACATATACATGCCTACATGCACACATGTATACTTATACATGCATACACAATTATAAACACTTGCATATATTACATGAATACATGAATACATGAATATTTTACACATATGCATATATACATGTTTTCATACTAATACATGTATACATATATCACACACATGCACACACATACATATACATGAGAAATATATATGCATACTAACACATGTATACATATAATACACATGTATACACACACATATGCATACATACATGAGAAAATTTGCTCCTCGAAGATAAAACTATATACAAAAATAATTAGGCATACCCCCGAGCTTCATGTTCTAACTTAAAAGAACATAAATTCATCTCTCTAGTAGGATTCATCGATATTCTTTTTTAATAAAGAAGAATATATTATCTAATATCCATTCAGAAGCATCAAGTTATTGATCGATAACTAGAGTAGAATTTACTATCTAATATGTTCATATGTTTTCATTATTGTCATCATTTTGGTAAGACATCAGTAGTTTCATCTTCATTATCCTTATTGATTTCATTTATTTCTTCTATTGTTGAATCTGTGTTCTCATGAGTCACATCATCTATTCATGGATTAATATTGATTTCTGGTAGTTCCTCTTCATCATGAGTAGAATCAGCATGTAGAGTATTATCCTCTTCATCAAAAAGATTATTATCATTATCATGTATAATGATTCTAATTTCTCTTTCAGATGTTGATGTATTAATATCTGATGGTGAATCATCAATAGGACTTTCTTCGATCTCTCTAACAATAAACTGTTCAAACAATGACCTACCTCTAGGTTGAACATGAATGACTTGCCACCAAGGGTGAGCATCAGGGTTTTTTTTTTTTTAATGCTTGTTCAATATGCCTAGGAAGAATATATGGTTCTTTAGTAGATCATAGTACCTTGGAAGAATCAATTGCCCAAAACCCAGATAATTCCTTTCTTAATATGGAATTACTACCTTTATATTCGGCTCGAAACGAGTCAACCTTCAAAATGACCTATCAAAATATATAAAAACAAAAACCCATTATCAGGTGCTTAAAAGAATAACTAACTCTATCATAAAAAATATAAACTTTTTTCTACCTGTTTGATTGTAAGAAATGATATTTCATAGATAACAACAACAACTCCCACATAACCAAGTCTGCCATCTATAAGGTTCGTGTCTTTTGAGCTAGCACATGATAGTTGCTTGAAGGAAGCAACGATACTAGAATCCTCTATTTTACGTAAAGAATCAATGGCTTTGATTCTAATATGCTGTCAAAACGCCCACATATTAATGAACATTCGAGCCTGCAAAAGAAATTAAATTAGTAAATAGAAACTAATATACATATATAAAAAAAAATATTTTTTAAATAAAATTACTTTTAATTCACAACCTATCATTAACTCTCTCTGCTCATATGAGATTTCTTCATTATTTGCATTGGTGCGTTGCAAACGACTATATAGCCAATCCGTGAAAGAAGATATATTTGTAATCTCATTATTATCGAGATTACATCTATATCTTTTGTTTCTTCACCTTTTAATACAATTATTTTGAAGTTCGTGTTTATACTCGCTGAGGAATGCTTGCATGCATTCACTATTATATGCTACAAAAGTAGAAACATCATTTTTTTCTTGAAATGTAAATAAAAATGGAACTCCCTTACCTGATAATACCTCATCTATTATTTTTGAAAAAGACTCGTTGGTCCATGCACATGGAGCTTCTTCATGAACTTTTTCAAGGTACTCTAGCATAATACATGCACTCTTCACCTTACTCTTTGTCACACATAACCTTTTAATATTCGCATAAATCACTCGACCCAAAACATCCATTGAGTGTTGACAACCCCTGCAATCTCTATTTCATCTACAAGATGGACTAATAAATGAACCTGAATATCAAAAAATGAAGTAGGAAGCACTTTATCCATCAAACATAGTAGCTCTTTGCATTCATGTTTTTTTGTGGGATCAAGTTCTTGTCAATCTCTTTTGATGTAATCACCCTATACATATCATAAAAAAAAATTATAAAGAGGTTAATTAAAAAATAAAATATATTAAATATTCATATATATTAAATATAAAAGTATCATAATTACCTTATAAGTGATCCAAGATGATAGATCACATCTCATACTCCTTTCCTTATACATCCGTCGATAACCAAAGGTAAAATATGTTCAAAAAGTTATGTCAGTCCTGGGTCTTTAACCCAGATAAGCTCTTATCATCCATAGTAAACATGTTTTGGAAAGATGCTCCATATCCTATAGGAGTCCGAATCAATTGAATCCTATTGTTGATAGTGAGTATCTCTTTTGTTGTAAGTACCCAACGAGCAGGTGCATAAGTCGTTTCTTGTTGATGTCTATAAAAAATTGGCCATAACTTTGGTTTTGAGTTTTGTTCTTTCAAATCATTACTTGATGTTATGGTATCTTTTAGTCCAAGAAGATGCTACCATAGTGAATAACCAATATTCTTGAATATATGCATAGGATCAAGAAGATGACATACTTTTAACTCTTTCCAATACTCCAAAGAATACCATATTGATATCTTCTCTGTGAGTGCCAATTTTCCTTTACCTCTCTTCACATACTCATTATCTTCATCATCATTGAGATTTCTGATTCTAAATCTATCAAAGGTCCATCTGTCCATTTTCAATACCAATCCATAGGCGTCATAGGTTTTTCCATTAAAATGTATCACTTCTCTGTTAGATCTTGATGGATGATCATCAGGCAAGAATCATTGATGTCGAAGATAATTATTTTTGTTAAGATTCTTACTATAGATTGATCTCAACCAATCACCACAATATGGACAAGCTTTATAACCCTTAGTAGATATTCCTCCATCATGAAGACAATAAAAATAGAATTAGATTAAATCACACTTATTTGTATGCATATTAAATAAAAAAATTACATCAATACATGAACAAACACCATATCCTAGAAAATCATGAATAGTCCAAGCCATAATACCATGAACTGTAATATATCTTTCATTGATGCTTTTCGATACATCAATGACATTAATACCTCTCCATAACTCTTGGAGATTGTCAATGAGAGGAGCAAGATATATATTCGTATCTTTAACTTGTCCTTTTCTTGGGATTAAAAGTGAAAGCATTAAATGTTCCTTTTTAATGCTAAGATATGGTTGAAGATTGTAGTTTATGAATACCACTGGCCATATTAACCATTTACTGGATTTCATGGAGAATGGATTAACCCCATCTAATGCAACTCCTAACTTTAGATTCTATAGATTTTGTGCAAATTTAGGCCATGTAGAATCAATATGCTGAAAAGCAACACTATCCTTAGGAATTCTGATTATTCCATCAGTACTTTTATGATCATGTCTCCATGTCAAAAGCTTTGATAATTTGGGGCTTTGAAACATATTTCTAATCCGTGGAGCCAATGGAAAATGTCTCAATACCTTTTTTGGGATTTTACCTTCTTCGTCCTTATATCGAGGAGATTGACATTTGGGACATGTCAAAGAGTCTACATATTCACCTCTATATAAAATACAATCGTTAGGACATGCATGTATACATTGATAATCTATACGTGCATTGTTGATTATCTTCTTCATTTCATCATGTGAGGTAGGAAGAATATTCTGACTTGGTAAAAAACTTTTTAGATAATAACCTCTAAGTTCATCAAAAAAAGACATATTAATAACAATATATATATATATATATATATATATATATATATATATATATATATATATATATATATATATATATATGCATATAATTTTATATGTGTATGCTTATGTGTATGTGTATGTGGATGTGTATATGCATGTGCATGCGTATACGTATGCGTATGTGTACATGTATGTATGTGCATATATGTGTTTTATAAGTGTATATGTATGTAAGTGTGTATATGTGTTTTATAAGTGTATATGTATGTATATATACATATGTGTATGTGTATGCACATATGTATGTGTATGTGTGTATATATGTGTATGTATGTATGTATGTATGTATGTGTATGTATGTATGAATGTCTATGTATGTATGCATGTGTAGCTCTGTATATTTGATTTTGTTCTGAATTTTTTTTTTATATTATGATTTGCAGACTTTCATTCTAGACCACTGAATCGTTTGATTGTCTCCCATTTTATAGTCAATCTATTACCTGCCTTGCTAACTAAGACTTACATATTTGTTTACAAGGATTAAGTATCAGCTAACTATGGAGGTATTAGGTTGTTTGAAAATAAGACAAGCAAATTTCTCACGACAATTTTGGAAAATGCATGAATAACTCTAAAGTATGGGCTCCCATGAAGTGCTCATTCAATGCAAGTTCTTGTTCTTAGCCTAGCTAAGGTAAAAACAAAAACATGCACTGAATGAACAGTTTGTGTCCGCCCATCCTTTAAAATTATTCTTCCATCCTTCAAATTCTTCGAGCTAAATTTACTTCTCCTATTTTTCAAATGACTTAATACCTCCATAGCTAACTCATACTTAATATTGGTATGCAAATTTCATTAAGGCGACACAACTTTGTCGCTATAAAATTGCAAAATGCATTGCAATGAGCATCACGCGTGAACCATCGATTAAATGAAGAGCCAAACAATGTTTTTTTTGAAGTATGGTGGGGTGTGAGACACTCGCATAGAGCATCGCTAACGCAATGATTTTAAAAAGCTTCGCATAAGCGACACTTTTTGCATCACATAAGCGATGCTAAAAAATGTCGCTTATGCGACACCAATTCCAGTGGTTTTTACAACGCGTTGCCATCACTTACACGACCGTCTGTTGACGAAAAAAATTAAAACATTGGAGGCTCTTCGATCGGCATTTTCACGCATCTGATCGAAGAGCTCTCCAACATTCGCAATTGCACTGCGCTTACGAGCTGAAACAAGTATATGCAGAATTGTTGTTTTGCCTAAACTCTATCTTATTGTCTCTCTCTGTCTCTGTTTCTCTCTTTCTACGTCTTTCTCTCTTTGAATTCTCTCTCTCTCTGTCTCTCTCTCTTCTTTCTCTCTTTATTACAGGTTATTCAAGAATCTAACCAAGCAAAAAGTATGGCTAACTATTGTAAGTACAATTTCTATTCTTTGTATATCATTTGAATTGTGTTATTTTCATTAGATAGCATACTCACACTTATTGATATGCACATATACACTTATACATGATGAAGATGCACGTTCACACATATACACATATACACATGCACATACACACACATATATACACACAGATACATGTGCACATACACTTAGACATACACACACATACACATGCATATGCACAAACATTTCTACAACCACATAAAAAGACTTACATGCATGCATTATTGCATATATATATATATATCTATATATATATATATATATATATATATATATATATATATATATATATATATATATATATATATATATATATATATATATATATATATATATATATATATATATATACACATTAACATATACATAAATACATGTATATGCACATCCACACACATGCACATTCACATGCATGCACATGGATGCAAATGGAGATGCATCCACATACACATGCATGTTTCATACATATACACATGCATATACATACATTATACACAAATATAAACATATATATGCACATACGTACACACACATATACACATGCACACACACATGCACATACATACATACACACATATACATGCACATACACACATATACACATAGAGTTACACATATACATGCACATACATATACAAACACATACACATGCACATGCACATACTCATATACACACATATACACTTACACACACACATGCACATACATACATATACACAAACATACACATGCACATACATACATATACACACACATACATATACACTAACGTACACACATATGAATGAATTATATAATTAAAGTATTAAAACAGATACTTAATATAAACAATAATAACAATCAATAGAACAAAACTCTTCATTACTTAATACCATACACACAATTCAAAACATAAACTGAAATGAAAAATATATAGATAATATATATATATATATATATATATATATATATATATATATATATATATATATATATATATATATATATATATATATATATATATATATATATAGATAGATATATATATATATATATATATATATATATATATATATATACATACATATATATATATATATATATATATATATATATATATATATATATATGTAAATACATATAATCCAATGTCATAATCAACTAGAACCCTAATCATCATCATCATGATGATCATCATCATCATCAGCAGCATCATGATCATCCTGATCATCCTCATCCTCATCATCATGATCACCATGTGACGATCGAGATCGCCCTCTTGTGTCTGTCTCTCCACCTCATCCATATCTTCCTCTCCATAATACTGTTGTATTACATATAACAAACATAAATAAGTAAAAAAATTAAACCATTCATAAAAATAAAATAATTATGTAAAATTTAATAATACTCACAAAGGCATCTAGATGATCTTGCATATACTCGCTCAAATGCCGATATCCAAAATGTGTAGCATACTCGATCTCATGTTTTGTAGGATATCAGCCATAATCCTTTCGCTGCATTGAAACAAATAAAAAAAATTAGTTGCTTGCATTTTAACTAAAATAAAAAATATACTCACAATAACACATATACTTAAAAATGTAGCTACAAAACCATGATGGCCCATTTGGCCTAGGTGCGATGTGCGGCCCGACTCCACTCTCTTCTTTGCAGCAGCCTGTTTATTTAAGAAAAAAGAAATACATAAATTAAATGTAAAAAATTACTAAAATATATGAAAATTATAAATATATACTATTAATCTGTATACCTTCCACTGAGGAAATGACTCCTGAAGACGTAGCTGTCTACAAAAAAACTGCCACGTCTTAGGTGGTATGTTAGGTTGCCTCTTATTTTTTTCCACCATACAATATCTGCTGTTAATTTAATCTCAAACAGAAAAAAAATCAGAATACATACACATATATACACACACATACACATACACATACCCACATACACATATACATGCAAACATATATGCATACATATACACATATACATACATATAACATAAACACACATATACATATCCACATATATACATACACACACATGCATGCATATACACTCATTCATACAAAATACATGCATTTATCCCACAATAATGTGTATTTGTGTATATGTGAATATGTGTGTATGTGTAAATGTGTATATGTGAATATGTGTGTATGTGTAAATATGTATATGTGAACTTTTTGTGTACGTAAATAATCAGATTATTAATATCAAATATCATTATTTGTAGATTCCGATCAATCAGATGAAACTCCACCACCGTCTCCTCATCGTGCAACGACTATATACTGTAAGCATATCAAACATTTATTTTTAAATATATTTGATGGATACATAACTTATATATTTTTTTGTTTCTTATTATAATCAGATTTTGATCAATCAGAGGGTACTTCACAACCGCCTACCCATGCAACGACTTCACATGTGTCCTCCGATAGGAATTATGATGAATTTTAATATCAAGAGCATATTATATGTTGGTGTAACTCTTGTTATGGCATGTATCAAAGACCACGATTGGAATGTATTGAACATGAGGCACATTATGGTACTTTTGAGCGTGCACCATCACCTGGTCAACGTGATAATGCTTGGGTATGTATTTTTTATATAAATTAATGTCATTATTTTATTTAGAAACCATATACAAAATCAAATTACTGTTGATATACAGGAATACTTGCTCGATGATGATGATGATGATAATTTTTCTCATAATGTTAATATACCTTGTACACGTCATGGACTTTTTGTTCATCAATTACAAGCAGAGGTTTCTAGAAATCCTCTACCTCCTGGTTTAGAGACTAAAACGGCTGGAGATTATCCATTGCTAGCTCGTGATCGTTCTCTAGTACAAACATATGATAGAAGAAGATATGGAGGATGGAATAGAGGACCACTTCCTTTAGATGGAGAGGTTTTCAACTTTTCGGGTAATCTCTATATGATTGCTCCATCCACTATTACTAATGCTGGTCGTGGTCTCTTTATTGTAGAGGATTTGTATGTGCCTCGGAACTCTGAAGTCACTCTTATGTCATATTGTGGTCCTATATATGGATGGGGAGATTGGCATCGACTTTCGCGTTATGTTCAAAGCATGATTACTTATGGAATATGCTTGAATGTAGCATCCCTTACAGGTAGAAGGATTTTACATGCAAAAAATGAAAGATTATATATTGATGGAAGACCTTACACACATGGAAATATAACAGGTTTAATAAATATTAGTTGAGGGTTACATAATAGTTCAAGGACTAATTGCAAATTTGAGGAGCATGAAAATAGTCATGAATCACCATACATGAGTAGAGATTTATCAAGATACATAGTTGTCAATGCTATTACTACATTACATGCAGGTGATGAACTATTAGTGAATTATGGATGGCATAGACTTCCAAGAGCACCTTTTAGTTAGAGAGAACAAAAAAATTTCTATCCATATTTAATAACTTATATATTTAATTTTATGTTTAAAGTTTACTTTTTATTCATTTATGGAATACTAATGAATTTTATTTATATTTGTAGATTCCAACGTATGATGATGATATTCCTCCACACCATTGTCAGTAAGACCTCATTTATCAGAAGCTTTTATGAGGAGGCTACGCAAAAGTGATCATGTGGAATATGCAAGGTTGAAAGATCTATATTCAAAAGAAGATAAAGTACGAGATCTGTGCGACAATGATGAAGATGATGGCATGGCAGATTTTATTGAGGATTGGTATCAAAATGACAGTGAGAGCATTGATATTTCTAAAAATGAGAAATATCTTTGAGAGGAATGTCTAAAGCATGTATATGAAGGAAGTCGTTTGACACGACTAAGTGCGAGCTTACTTATTCTCAATCTTCAAAATCATTTTGGATGGAGTAATGTATCTGTTTTGACACTATTAAGGTATAATTTTCAATTCTCTCTCTCTCTCTCTCTCTATATATATATATATATATATATATATATATATATATATACATATATATATATATATATATATATATATATATATATATATGCATAAATAAATAAATACATAAATAAATAAATAAATAAATATATATATATATATATATATATATATATATATATATATATATATATATATATATATATATATATATATATATATATATATATATGCATATATAAACATACACATAATATACATGAATGTATACACACATATAAACATACACACACACATAACCATTTTAATACAAATATTAAGTAGCACTTACCAAGGAAGCTATCAAGTCATATGTAAAATGGGAGGAGCAAATTTATCTTGAAGATTTTGAAGGATGGAAAAATAATTTTAAAGGATGGGTGAACAAAAAGTGTCCATTCAATGCAGGTTTTTATTCTTACTTTAGATAAGGTAAGAACAAGAACTTGAATTGAATGGACACTTTTTGTCCGCCCATCTTTTAAAACTATTAATGCATCTTTCAAAATATTCCCAAAAAAATTGATCCTCCCATTTTACATATGACTTAATACCTTCCTTGGTAATAGCTACTTAATATCTGTAAATAGCTTAGCAAGACAGGTAATAGATTGACTATAAAATGGGAAACTACCATACGATTCAATGGTCTAGATATGAAAATCTGCAAACCACAAAATACAAAAAACAATTAAAAACGAAATCAAATATACACAGCTACACATGCATACATACATATTCATACATACTCATACATATATACACATTCAAACATACACATACATACATACATACATACATACATACATACATACATACATACATATATACACACATACATATACATATATGCATACATATATGCATATGCATATATACATTTATATACATACATATACACCTATAAAACACATATACATACATATATACATATACACATACACATATGTATACACATGCACATGCATGTTCACATCCACATACACATACACATAAGCATACACATATATAAAATTATATGCATATATATGTATATTTATTTATTTACTTTTTTTAATATATCTTTTTTTGATGAGCTTACAGGTTATGATCTGAAAAGTTTTTACCACGTCAGAATATTCTTCCTACCTCACATGATGAAATGAAGAAGATAATCAACAATCTTGGTATAGATTATCAATGTATACATGCATATCCTAACAATTGTATTTTATATAGAGATGAATATGGAGACTCTTTGACATGTCCCAAATGTCAATCTCCTCGATATAAGGGCGAAGAAGGTAAAATCCCAAAAAAGGTATTGAAACATTTTCCATTGGATCCACGGATTAGACATATGTTTCAAAGCCCCAAATTATCAAAGCTTTTGACATGGGGACATGATCATCAGAGTACTGATGCAATAATCACAATTCCTCATGATAGTGTTGCTTTTCAGCATATTGATTCTACATGGCCTAAATTTGCACAAAATCCACAGAATCTAAAGTTAGGAGTTCCATTAGATGGGGTTAATCCATTCTCCATGAAATCTAGTAAATGGTCAACATGGCCAGTGGTAGTCATAAACTACAATCTTCCACCATATCTTAGCATTAAAAAGGAACAATTAATGCTTTCACTTTTAATCCCAATCAAAAGACAAGTTGAAGATATGAATATATATCTTGCTCCTCTCATTGACGATCTCCAAGAGTAATGGAGATGTATTAATGTCACTGATGTATCGAAAAGCATCAACGAAAGACATATTACGGTTCGTGGTATTGTGGCTTCGACTATTCAGGATTTTCCAAGATATGGTGTTTGTTTAGGTATTGATGTATTTTTTTTATTCAATATGCATGTAAATAAATATGATTTAATCTGATTATATTTTTATCGTTTTCATGATGCAAGAATATCTACTAAGGGTTATAAAGCTTGTCCATATTGTGGTGATTGGTTGAGATCAATCTATAGTAAGAATCTCAACAAAAATATTTATCTTCGACATCGATGATTCTTGTCTGATGATCATCCATTAAGATCTAAAAGAGAAGCGATACATTTTAATGGAAAACTTGAAATAGGTCAGTGTCCAAAACCTATGACGCCTATGGATTGGTATAAAAAATGGACAGATGGACCTCTGATAGATCCAGAATCAGAAATCTTCAGTGATGATGAAGATAATGAGTATGTGAAGAGAGGTAAAGGAAAATTGGCACTCACAGAGAACATATCAATATGGTATTCTTTGGAGTATTGGAAAGAGTTAAAAGTATGTCATCTTCTTGATCCTATGCATATATTCAAGAATATTGGATACTCACTATGGTAGCATCTTCTTGGACTAAAAGATACCATAGCATCAAGGAATGATTTGAAAGATCAAAAATCAAAACCAAAGTTATGGCCAGTTTTTGATAGACATCGACAACAAAAGAGATACAGACTATCAACAATAGAATTCAATTGATTAAGACCCCTACAAGATATGGAGCATCTTTTCAAAACATGTTTACTATGGATGATAAGAGCTTATCTGGGTTAAAGACCCATGACTGGCATAACTTTTTGAAACAGATTTTACCTTTGGTTATCGATGGATGTACAACGAAAGGAGTACGAGATGTGATCTATCGTCTTGGATCACTTATAAGGTAATTATGATACCTCTATATTTAATATGTATGAATATTGGATATCTTTTATTTTTGAATTAACTTCTTTATAATTTTTTTTATGATATGTATAGGTGGATTACATCCAAAGAGATTGACAAAAACGCGATCCCACAAAAAAAAGTGAATGCAAAGAGCTACTATGTTTGATGGAGAAAGAACTTCCTACTTCATTTTTTGATATTCAGGTTCATTTATTAGTCCATCTTGTAGATGAAATGGATGTTTTGGGTCGAGTGATTTATGGGAATATTAAAAGGTTATGTGCGACAAAGAGCAAAACTAGAAGGATCCATGGCAAAGGGTTGGATGCTTCAAGAGTGCATGTAATACATTAGTGAGTACCTTGAAAGAGTTCATGAAGAAGCTCCACGTGCATGGACCAACAAGTCTTCTTCAAAAATAACAAAAGAGGTATTATCAGGTAAGGGAGTTCCATTCTTATTTACATTGCAAGAAAAAAATGACGTTTCTACTTTTGTAGCATATAATAGTGAATGCATGCAAGCATTCCTTAGCGAGTACGAACAAGAATTTCAAAATCTCCGAAGTAAAAGGCGAAAAAACAAAAGATATAGACATAATCTCGATAATAATGAGATTACATATATATCTTCTTTCACGGATTGGCTATATAGTCATTTGCAACGCGCCAACGCAAATAATGAAGAAATCTCAGATGAGCAGAGAGAGTTAATGATAGGTTGTGAACGAAAGGTAATTTTATTTTAATAATATTTTTATTTTTTTCATATATGTATATTAGTTTCTATTTACTAATTGAATTTCTTTTGCAGGCTCGAATGTTCACTAATATGTGGGCTTTTGGACAACATATTAGAATCAAAGCCATTGATTCTTTACGTAAAACAGAGGATTCTAGTATTGTTGCTTCTTTCAAGCAACTATCATGTGCTAGCTCAAAAGACACGAACTTTATAGATGGCAAACTTGGTTACGTAGGAACTATTGTTGATATCTATGAAATTTCATTTTGTACATTCAAACAGGTAGAAAAAATTTTATATTTTTAATGATAGAGTTAGTTATTTTTTTAAGCACCTAGTAATGGGTTTTTGTTTTTATATATTTTGATAGCTCATTTTGAAGGTTGACTGGTTAGGAGCCGAGTATAATGGTAGTAATTCCACATTAAGAAAGGAATTATCTGGGTTTTGGGCAATTGATTCTTCCAAGGTAATGCGATCTACTAAAGAACCATATATTCTTCCTAGGCATATTGAACAAGCATTTTTTATAAAAATCTAGATGCTCACCCTTGGTGGCAAGTCATTCATGTTTAACCTAGAGGTAGGTCATTGTTTGAACAGTTTATTGTTAGAGAGATCAAAGAAAGTCCTCTTGATGATTCAGCATGAGATACTGATACATCAACATCTGAAAGAGAAATTAGAATCATTATACGGGATAATGATACTAATCTTTTTGATGAAGAGGATAATTCTCTACATGCTGATTCTAGTGATGAGGAAGAGGAATTACCAAAAATCGATATTAATCCATCAATAGATGATGTGACTCATGAGAACACATATTTAACAATAGAAGAAATAAATGAAATCAATAAGGATAATGAAGATGAGACTATATTCATGTCTTACCAAAATGATGGCAATAATGAAAACATATGAGAAAATTAGATAGTAAATTCTACTCTAGTTATCGATCAATAACTCGAAGCTTCTGAATGGATATGAGATAATAGATTTTTATTCAACTTGAATAACCATTAATCCTACTAGAGAGATGAAATCATGTTCTTTTAAGTTAGAACATGAAGCTCGGGGGTATGCCTAATTATTTTATATATATCTTTATCTTCGAGGAGCAAATTTTTATCATGTATGTATGCATATGTGTGTGTATTCATGTGTATTATATGTATACATATGTTAGTATGCATATATATGTATTTCATGTATATGTATGTGTGTGCATGTGTGTGATATATGTATACATGTGTTAGTATGCATATGTGTATATATGCATATGCATTGATGTAAAATATTCATGTAATATATGCAAGTGTTTATAATTGTGTACATGTATATATGTATATGTGTCTATGTGTAAATGTATATGTAAATATGTATGCATATATATATATATATATATATATATATATATATATATATATATATATATATATATATATATATATATATATATATATATATATATATATATATATATATATATATATATATATATATATATTTATGTGTGCATGTACGTAGTGGTGTGTACATGTATATATGTATATGTGTCTATGTGTAAATGTTTACATGTAAATATGTATGCATGTATATATATATAATTTATGTGTGCATTCAGACATGTATGTGTGATGCATAATATATCTACTCCATTTTATATTTATGTATGTGTATCTACATAATGTGTATATATCTTTATATATATTATGATCCTCGTTGATTCAAGTAGCTATATATAGAGGCATAAGGTTGGGAGGAGAGACATCTCTCTAGTGGGACACCAGAGGAATAGATGCAATGTGTACATATACTTCAATCATATGGCTAAAAGGTTGAATTAGAGTTTTTGAATTAGGGGTTTTAAAACCCTAATATCAAAATTAATGTTTTCAAATTAGGATTTTTGAAATAGGATTTATTTATTTATGTGTGTGTATGCATGTGTTGTGTGTGTGTTTATATGCATGTGTATATGTATATATGCATGTAAAAATGATTATATGAGTCTATGTGTGTGTACATATGATTATGCATGTGTATGTGTATGTGAGTATGTGTATGTGAGTATGTGTATGTGTCTATGTGTATTCATTATATGTGTGTAACTGCATGCATGTGTATGTGTGTGTAAAAATGTGCATGTATGTGTGTGTATGTATGAATGTGCATGTATGTGTATATGTGTGTAAATGTGCAGGTATGATGTATATGTGTGTATGCATGTATTTGTACCTCTAGTCTCACTCTTTTCTCTCTCTCTTTCTCTCTCTCATATACATACATACATACATAAACACACATAGTCATATCCACACATATATATACATAAAATCAATGCGTATCGTGTATTATCGCGACGATGAGCCATAAGTGTCCGCATCTCTTTTAGACACCACTTACGTGACCATCCTATCCCAAACTCTGTCTCAAGTGAACTAAGTACATATTTTTTATCCCTCTCATCATGCTCACTACAAAAAAAAAAATCATGTCAATAAAACATAAGATATTTATTTCAATTTATATGTAAAATTTATACTTACTTCCACGATAAGTGGACAAGGTGCAGGTAAGAGTCGCATAATGCCCGCATTCTTCTCTTGAACTCCAATCCATTCCCTATGTACACAATGTTCCCCTCTTGCTCTATATCCCACTCTAGCCCTAAGGTGCCTATGCATGTCCTCATGGGCAACTCTACTCTGCTATCATGATCTGGAGGTGGTATAGGTGTCCTGAAAATAGATAGATAAAAATAAATAAAAATATGTGTTATAATATCATTAAAAAAGTTTATGAAAAAAAAAACATACCTATGAGCAGATAGCTCTCTTACTACATGTGGAGCTGCAAAAGAGCCCTCCTCTGATCGCTGGGTAAGCATGTGGATCGTATAATCCAGCTCATCATCAGGCATCTCTGAGTACTCATGCATGATGACCCCTAGAGTATCAGACGAAAATTTTTCTCTCATAAGACTTTTTATGAGAGTGATTTTTTCCTTTCTCTCTCTACTAGGATCCATAATACCTAACATATAAAACAAAATGGTTTAGAAATCAATATATATACGTGTACATATGTATGTGTGTATATGTGTATGGTGTATATGTGAGTGTGTGTATGCATGTAAACATGTATGTATACATATGCATGTGCATTATGTATGCATGTGTGTGTATGTGTGTGTGTATGCATGTAAGTATGTATGTATGCATATGTATGCATGCATGTGTATGTGTGTGTATGTGTCTCTATGTGTGTGTATGCATATATATGTGTGTATGTGTTCATGTGTGTGTATGTGTGTGTGTGTCTATGTGTGTGTGTGTGTCTTTGTGCGTCTGTGTATATATACGTGTGTATCTATGTATATGTGTCTATGCATTTGTATGCATATGTATGCATTTGTGTGTATGTGTGTGTATATGTTTGTATGTATGTGTATGCATGTAAGTATGTATGTATGCATATGTGTGTGTGTATATGTGTGTATGTCTGTGTATACATGTAAGTATGTATGTATGCATATGCATATGCATTATGTATGCATATGCATATGCATTATGTATGCATATGTATGCATGTATGTGTATGTCTGTGTATGTCTCTTTACGTGTGTGTGTGTGTATGTGTGTGTGTCTCTCTCTACGTGTGTGTGTGTCTATGTGTGTATATGGATCTGTGTGTATGTGTGTATGCATGTAAGCATGTATGTATGCATATGCGTGTGTACGTGTGTGTATGTGTGTGTGTGTGTCTATGTGTGTATGTGTGTGTGCATGTGTATGTGTGTGTAAATTTGTGCGTATATGTGTGTGTATGTGTCTATGTGTATGTATGTGTCTATGTGTGTGTATGTGTATGCATGTGCATTATGT
The DNA here is from genome assembly GCA_020310875.1 of Ceratopteris richardii. Classification (NCBI taxonomy): domain Eukaryota; kingdom Viridiplantae; phylum Streptophyta; class Polypodiopsida; order Polypodiales; family Pteridaceae; genus Ceratopteris; species Ceratopteris richardii. The sequence goes on from MU260531.1 coordinate 111,903, forward strand.
ATGCATATGTATGCATATGTATGCATATGTGTGTGTATGTGTGTGTATGTGTCTATGTGTGTGTATGTGTATGCATGTATCTATGCATATGCATGTGCATTATGTATGCATATGTGTGTATGCATGTAAGTACGTATGTATGCATATTTTTATGCATTATGTATGCATATGTATGCATGTATGTGTATGTGTGTGTATGTCTCTCTATGTGTGTGTGTACACATATATGTGTGTGTATGTGTGCGTGTATGTGTGTGTGTGTCTATGTGTGTATGTGTATGTGTGTATCCATGTGTATGTGTGTGTATGCATACAAGCATGTATGTATGCATATGCATGCGCATTATGTATGCATATGCATGTATGTGTGTATGTGCGTATGTGTGTGTATCTATATATATGTGTCTGTATGCATGTGTGTGAATGTGTGTGAATGTGTGTGTGTGTCTATGTGTGTGTGTATATTTGTGTGTATGTGTATGTGTGTGTGTGTCTCTATGTGTGTATGTGTGTGTGTGTCTATGTGTCTATGTGTGTGTGTCTATGTGTGTATATGAGTGTGTCTATGTGTGTATATACGTGTGTATCTATATATATGTGTTGGTGTGCATGTAAATATGTGTGTGTAAATGTGTATGGATGTGTGTGTGTAAGTGTGTATGTGTCTATGAGAGTGTATGTGTTTATGTGTGTGTATGTGTCTATGTGTGTGTATGTGTATGCATATGCATGTGCATTATGTATGCATATGTGTGTGTATTCATTATGTATGCATTATGTATGCATTATGTATGCATATGTGTGTATGCATTATGTATGTATATGTATGCATGTGCATTATGTATGCATTATGTATGCATATGTGTGTGTATGCATATATGTGTGTGCATGTATGTGTGCATGTATGCATGTATATGTGTGTGTATGCATCATTATGTGTGTATGTGTGTATATGTGTGTGTATATGTGTGTGTATGTGTGTGTGTGTCTATGTGTATGTGTGTGTATGCATATGTATGTGTGTGTATGTGTGTGTGTGCGTGCATACCTAGCTTCAACGATAAATCCTTGCTCTCTCTCTCTCTTGCTCTCTCTCTCTCTGTCTCTCTCTTTCTCTCTCTCTCTCTCTTGCTCTTTCACATTCAAATCCTACCACAAATGTGCCGAGTTAGCGACGCTATTTGTGACGCATACTTTTAGTGTCGCATAAGCGATGCTACCATCGCTTATGCGATGAAGGCTCGTAAAAAAAAATCCAAAAACAGGACCGTCGCTTATGCGACGCTAGCGTCGCATAAGCGACGAATCCTGTTTTTTTTTTCAATTCGGGGGTGTCGCTATGCCCCCCCCTATTTCTTGTAGTGATTCTAAAGGTTGGGCGGACAATTCCAAAGGTTAGATGGAAAAAATATCTTCATTCGATACAGGTATGTATAATTTGACTTTACTCTCATAACATGTGTATATGTATGTTTATGTGTATATAATATATGTGTATGTATGTATGTGTATGTATGCATGTGTAGCTATGTATATTTGATTTCATTTCTAATTTTCTTTTTGTTTATTGTGGTTTGTAGACTTTCATATAGATATCTAGAACACTGAATTGTCTAGCTGTCTCCCATTTTATAACATGTGTATGTGTGTATATGTGTGTGTATGTTTATATGTGTGTATGCATTCATGTATAATTGTGTGTATGTTTATATATGCATGTATTTATAAGTATATATTTATGCATGTATATATAAATAGATAGAAATTTGAAAATTATACCTTAATAGTTCCAAAACAGATACATTACTCCATCCAAAATGATTTTGAAGATTGAGAATAAGTAAGCTCACACTTAGTCATGTCAAACGACTTCCTTCATATACATGCTTTAGACATTGCTCACACAGATACATCAGATCATGCGGATGATCGTGATGATGAGGATGAGGATGATCATGATGCTGATGATGATGATCATGATCATGATCATGATGATTAAGATTCTTGATTATGACATTGGATATGTATTTACACACACACACACACACACATATATATATATATATATATAGATACTGTGCATGTGCATGTATATGTTTAAGTGTATGTGTATATGTGCATGTATATGTGTATATGTATGTATGTGCATGTGTGTGTATGTGTATATGTGTGTGTATGTATGTGCATATATATGTGTATGTGTGTGTATATATACATATGTGCATATGTATGTGTATGTGTATAAAGATATACAAGTGTATGTATATGCATGTGTATATGTATGAAACATGCATGTGTGTGTGGATGCATTTCCATTTCCATCCATGTGCATGCATGTGGATGTGCATATACATGTATTTAAGTATATGTTAATGTGTGCATGTTTATATATATATGCAATAATGCATGCATGCAAGTCTCTTTATGTGGTTGTAGAAATCTTTGTGCATATGCATGTGTATGTGTAAGTGTATGTGCACATGTATGTGTGTGTAAATATGTGTGTGTATGTGCATGTGTATATGTGTGAACGTGCATCTTCATCATGTATAAGTGTAAATGTCCATATCAATAAGTGTGAGTATGGTAACTAATGAAAATAGCACAATTCAAATGATATACAAAGAATGGAAATTGTACTTACAATAGTTAGCCATATTTTTTGCTTGGTTAGCTTCTTGAATAACCTACAATAAAGAGAGAGAGAGAGAGAGAGAGAGAGAGATATTTCAAAGAGAGAAAGAGGTAGAAAGAGAGAAAGAGGTAGAAAGAGAGAAATAGAGACAGAGAGAGACAATAAGATATATATTAGACAAAACAACAATTCTGCAAGCGATTGTTTCAGCTCCTAAGTGCAGTGCAATTGCAAACATTAGAGAGCTCTTCGATTAGATGCGTGAAGATACCGATCGAAGAGCCTCCAACATTTTAATTTTTTTTGTCTCCATCATGTAAGCGATGGTAAGGTGTTGTAAAAAGCACTCCAATTGGCATCTCATAAGTGACGTTATTTATCGTCGCTAACGTCGCTTATGCGATGCAAAAAAGTGTCGCTTATGCGACAACTTTTTTAAATCATCGTTGTAGCGAGCGTCACACATCTCGTGGCATCACATGTCGATAAAAACATCATTTTGCACATCGTTTAACCAACAATCTGTGCTCGATGCTTCTTGTGATGCTTTTTGCAATTTTATATCGACAAAATTGTGTTTCCTTAACCCTCGCTATGCGCCCATATTCCTTGTAGTGCATTGTGCCACATAAGCTCCTCATGGCATGGCAGATCCCACCTAATGAGGAGTCGGGTTTTTGAACGGTCTCAAGCAAAGCATCTACTTTGAAGGAGAGCCCATTCTTCATAGTTCACTCTTAATTTGGGGTCTATGTCCTCAAATCTAATCCACTAGCCAGTTTCTTGTTTCTAGAGGTGTTTCCAATGTCTGATCCCCTCGTCCATCCCTCTTGAATCTCACTATGCTTCTTGTTATTTCTCTTCCTTCAATGTATTTATAGCTCAATCAGAACAAAAACTTGGTTGAAATGCAAAATTAGAGTCCTTTAAATGCAAGGGCTCCTGCCAAGTGTATCTACATGTATATATGTATTATATGTGTATGTGTATGTGTGTATATCTGTTATGTAGGTGTTAAAATCCTAAAACCCTAATAAAAAAGACTTAGACTTAAACCTAAAATACTAGAACCTAAATACTTAAACACCTTTAAAAATCTAAACCCCTAATCTTAAAACCCTAATCCTATTTTATATATATGTTTATTTGATATTCAGATTTTTTTCTATATTTTTTCTTAATATAAATGTAATTGAGTTATATGTATGCCTAAACCCTAAAACCCGAATCTTAAATATCTAGACCTAAAATATGTATATTTTTGTATGAATGTGTATCTACATGTATATATGTATTATATGTGTATGTGTATGTAAGTATATATGTTATGTAGGTGTTAAAACCCTAAAACCCTAATCAGAAAGACTTGGACTTAAACCTAAAATACTAAAACCTATATACTTAAACACCTTTAAAAATCTAAACCCCTAATCCTATTTTATATATATCTTTATTTAATATTCAGATTTTTTTCTTATTTTTTTCTATATTTTTTCTTAATATAAATGTAATTGAGTTATATGTAGGCCTAAACCCTAAAACCCTAATCTTAAATATCTAGAGCTAAAATATGTATATTTCTATATGAATGTGTATGTACATGTATATATGTATTATATGTGTATGTGTATGTGTGTATATATGTTATGTAGGTGTTAAAACCCTAAATCCCTAATAAGAAAGACTTAGATTTAAACCTAAAATATTAAAACCTAAATACTTAAACACCTTTAAAAATCTAAACCCCTACTATTTTATATATATGTTTATTTAATATTCTGATTGTTTTCTTATTTTTTCCTATATTTTTCTTAATATAATTGTAATTGAGTTATATGTATGCCTAAACCCTAAAACCCTAATCTTAAATATCTAGACCTAAAATATGTATATTTCTGTATGAATGTGTATCTACATGTATATATGTCTTATATGTGTATGTGTATGTGTGTATATATGTTATGTAGGTGTTAAAGCCCTAAAATCCTAATCAGAAAGACCTAGACTTAAACCTTAAATACTAAAACCTAAATACTTAAACACCTTTAAAAATCTAAACCCCTAATCCTAAAACCCTAATCCTATTTTATATATATGTTTATTTGATATTCAGATTTTTTTCTTATTTTTTTCTATATTTTTTCTTAATATAAATGTAATTGAGTTATATGTATGCCTAACCCTAAAACCCTAATCTTAAATATCTAGACCTAAAATATGTATATTTTTGTATGAATGTGTATCTACATGTATATAACCTAAAATACTAAAATATAAATACTTAAACACCTTTAAAAATCTAAACCCCTAATCCTAAAACCCTAATCCTATTTTATATATATGTTTATTTAATCTTCAAATTTTTTTCTATACTTTTTCTTAATATAAATGTAATTGAGTTATATATATGCTCAAACCCTAAAACCCTAATCTTAAATATATAGACCAAAATATGTATATTTCTATATGAATGTGTATCTACATGTATATATGTATTATATGTGTATGTATATGTGTGTATATATGTTATGTAGGTGTTAAAACCCTAAAACCCTAATCAGAAAGACTTAGACTTAAACCTAAAATACTAAAACCTAAATACTTAAACACCTTAAAAAATCTAAACCCGTAATCCTAACACCCTAATCCTATTTTATATATATGTTTAATTAATATTCAGATATTTTCTTATTTTTTCCTATATTGTTTTTAATATAAATGTAATTGAGTTATATGTATGCCTAAACCCTAAAACCCTAATCTTAAATATCTAGACCTAAAATATGTATATTTTTGTATGAATGTGTATCTACATGTATATATGTATTATATGTGTATGTGTATGTGTGTATATATGTTATGTAGGTGTTAAAACCCAAAAACCCTAATCAGAAAGACTTAGACTTAAACCTAAAATACTAAAACCTAAATACTTAAACACCTTTAAAAATCTAAACCCCTAATCATGAAACCCTAATCCTATTTTATATATATGTTTATTTGATATTCAGATTTTTTTCTTATTTTTTCTTATATTTTTTCTTAATATAAATGTAATTGAGTTATATATATGCCTAAACCCTAAAATTCTAATCTTAAATATCTAGACCTAAAATATGTATATTTCTGTATGAATGTGTATCTACATGTATATATGTATTTTATATGTATGTGTATGTGTGTGTATATGTTATGTAGGTGTTAAAACCCTAAAAACCTAATCAGAAAGACTTAGACTTAAACCTAAAATACTAAAACCTAAATACTTAAACACCTTTAAAAATCTAAACCCCTAATTCTAAAACCATAATCCTATTTCATATATATGTTTATTTAATATTCAAATTATTTTCTTATTTTGTTCTATATTTTTTCTTAATATAAATTTAATTGAGTTATACGTATGCCTGAACCCTAAAACCCTAATCTTAAATATCTAGACCTAAAATATGTATATTTCTATATGAATGTGTATGTACATGTATATATGTATTATATGTGTATGTGTATGTGTGTATATATGTTATGTAGGTGTTAAAACCCTAAAACCCTAATCAGAAAGACTTAGACCTAAACCTAAAATACTAAAACCTAAATACTTAAACACCTTTAAAAATCTAAACCCCTAATCCTAACACCCTTATCCTATTATATATATATGTTTATTTAATATTCAGATTTTTTCTTATATTTTTCTAAATTGTTTTCTAATATAAATGTAATTGAATTATATGTATGCCTAAACCCTAAAACCCTAATCTTAAATATCTAGACCTAAAATATGTATATTTCTATATGAATGTGTATCTGCATGTATATATGTATTAGATGTGTATGTGTATGTGTGTATATATGTTATATAGGTGTTAAAACCCTAAAACCCTAATAAGAAAGACCTATACTTAAACTGAAAATAGTAACACCTAAATACTTAACCACCTTTAAAAATCTAAACCCCTAATCCTAAGACCCTAATCCTATTTTATATATATGTTTATTTAATATTCAGATTTCCTTCTTATTTTTTTCTATATTTTTTATTAATATAAATGTAATTAAGTTATATGTATGCCTAAACCCTAAAACCCTAATCTTAAATATCTAGACCTAAAATATGTATATTTCTGTATGAATGTGTATCTACATGTATATATGTATTATATGTGTATGTGTATGTGTGTATATATGTTATGTAGGTGTTAAACTCCAACATGGTCTTGTCTTGTGCTAAAGTTTCGGCGCCCTAATAAGAAAGACTTAGACTTAAACCTAAAATACTAAAACCTAAATACTTAAACACCTTTAAAAATCTAAACCCCCAATCCTAAAACCATAATCCTATTTTATATATATGTTTATTTAATATTCAGATTCTTTTGTTATTTTTTTCTATATTTTTTCTTAATATAGATGTAATTGAGTTATATGTATGCCTAAACCCTAAAACCCTAATCTTAAATATCTTGACCTAAAATATATATATTTCTATATGCAGGTGTATATACATGTATATATGTATTATATGTGTATGCGTATGTGTGTATATATGTTATGTAGGTGTTAAAACCCTAAAACCCTAATCAGAAAGACTTAGACTTAAACCTAACATACTAAAACCTAAATACTTAAACACCTTTAAAAATCTAAATCCCTAATCCTAAAATGCTAATCCTATTATATATATATATATATATATATGTTTATTTAATATTCAGATTTTTCCTTTATTTTTTTCTATATTTTTTCTTAATATAAATGTAATTGAGTTATATGTATGCCTAAACCCTAAAACCCTAATCTTAAATATCTAGACCTAAAATATGTATATTTCTATATGTAGGTGTATAAACATGTATATATGTATTATATGTGTATGTGTATCTATGTGTAAATAGCCTAAAAACCATAATCCTATTTTTATATATTTGATGTAAAAAGACTTCAAAATCAAAACTTTATATATTTAATTGTATATATTTAATGAAAACACTAGCTTATGTGTGTGTATATATGTGCATGTGTGTATGTATGTGTGTGTGTGAATGTATGCATGTGTGGACATGTTTATGTGTGTCTATGTATGCATGTGTGAGTATATGTGTATGTGTGTGTATGTATGCATGTGTGTGTATGCATTCATGTGTGTGTGTGTGTGTGCAAGCATGTGTGTGAGTATATGTGTATTTGTGTGTATGTATGTGTGTGTGTGCATGTGAGTGTATGCATGCATGTGTTATGTGTGTGTATGTATGCATGCATGTGTGTATATGTGTGTATGTATGCATGTGTGTACATATGTGTGTGTATGTATGCATGTGTGTACATGTGTGTGTGTATGTATGCATGTGTGTATATGTGTATGTGTGTGTATGTATGCATGCATGTGTGTATATGTGTATGTGTGTGTATGTATGCATGCATGTGTGTATATGTGTGTGTGTATGCATGTGTGTGTATATGTGTGTATGTATGCATGTGTGTACATATGTGTGTGTATGTATGCATGTGTGTACATATGTGTGTGTATGTATGGATGTGTGTGTATGTATGCATGTGTGTACATGTCTGTGTGTGTATGCATGTGTGTGTGTATATGTGTGTATGCATGTGTGTGTGTATGTATGCATGTGTGTATATTTGTATGTGTGTGTATGCATACATGTGTGTATATGTGTATATGTAAGCATGCATGTGTGTATATGTGTGTGTCTGTAAGCATGCATGTGTGTACATGTATGTGTGTATGTATACATGTGTAAATGTGTAGATGTGTGTGTGTGTGTATGTATATGTCTATGTATGCTCTATTTTCCTATCTCTATCTTCCTTTCTTTCATCATTCTTTATCTCTCACTCTCTCTCTCTTTATCTCTCTCCCTCTCTCTCTCTCATCTCTCTCTCTCTCATCTCTCTCACTCTCTTTCTCTCTCTCTTTCTCTCTCTCTTTCTCTCTCTATCAATAGAGAATAAAACAATCACTTACAAGTATGTCCCTCTTTTGGATCGTTGTCATCAACACGTAATGTATGTCGTCTATCGTCGAATTCCAAACAATCGATGCAAAAGAACTTCAGCAAAATCAAAGAGAAGAGAAATTATAAGGCCTAAAGCATAGAGAAAGACAAAGGCTAACAGTACGCGCACCACTTACCACGATGTTAGATGTAAACCGAGAGAGAGTGTGTGTGTGTAGAGAGAGAGATCTTTGTGTGTGTGTGTGTGTGCACAAGACAATGCAGGTTACAATTCGGTTCACGTGTGCAAGTTCGACAGAAGACAAACAATACTCAAACATGCACAAAAAGTGAAGTTTTGCTCTTGGGTTCCCACTATGTTTAAAACGTTGCCTCGGTATAAGCATCGATATGTGCATCGGTAACTTCCAGTAAATTACCCATGCTTATACCGATGCCCATACCGACGCTTATAACAACGCTTATACCGAGTCCCATACCGGCGGATGCGGGACACACCAACGACCTGTTTGAAACAGTCATACCGACGGTCACTTGTTTGTCAGTATCCTTAAGTGAGCGTTTCCAATGATTATACTGACGCCGAGAGCAACCGTCAGTATAGGCAATGTCGGTATGCCCTTCATATGTTTTAGTGTATCCATCCATCTATCTATCTATCTATCTATCTATCTATCTATCTATCTATCTATCTATCTATCTATCTATCTATCTATCTATCTATCTATCTATCTATCTATCTATCTATCTATCTATCTATCTATCTATCTATCTATCTATCTACCTACCTACCTACCTACCTACCTACCTACCTACCTACCTACCTACCTACCTACCTATCTATCTATCTATCTATCTATCTATCTATCTATCTATCTATCTATCTATCTATCTATCTATCTATCTATCTATCTATCTATCTATCTATCTATCTATCTATCTATCTATCTATCTATCTATCTATTTATCTATTGTGAAGAGATGGATAGGTATGTGTTGAAGATGAAGAGGTGTTGCAAAATCTTTGCTCTACACCAGCCAAATGAACTCCAGGAGTAGATGGTGGGCCCTTTTAGCTTGCCAATGGATGTATTAGACACCCTATGTACCTTGGAAGATCACTCTCAAAAAGATAGATCAAAACAGATAAGTTGGAGTTAGCTCAGAGGTGAAAAATTGCTATTCTTGGTTGATACACCTGTCCAGTGTTTTACATAATTCTCTGAGCACAGCAGCAATTAGATTAATTCCTCTTTGGGAAGGCTAGGTAGCTTAAAGAGCTAACTTTAGAGAGTAATCTCATCAAAAATAACAAACCACACACTGAGAATGACTTTTAACAAGTGATGACATCATCCCGATTTTCATGGGCTGCTACAGAAATAGACCAGTGAGTAGAAAAATTAACATAACTCAAGATGTAAGAATCCAATGATCATGAAAATTTGTATGCTTATACTAGACAGTAAGATGAATCCAATAAGTCTAAAATCACTGAATTTGGATGAGTAAACACTGAGAAATGACTCTGACAATATGACTGAAAAAGTCGGGTACCTGACAGAGAAGTGAAGATGAACATACCCTGTTGACTTCAAATAAACATAACTGAAGATTCCAACATCCAAATGACATGAAAATTTGTGAGCATATAGTAGCCTTATAGAGCTAACTTTACCAAGTTAAATCACTGAAAATGATGAACCAAGTGCAGAGAAACAATCTCTGCAAGCTATCTGAGAAAAACTGAAGTAATGGCAGTGAGTAGTACACATCACAAGAACATGGAAAGATGAACTCAAATAATCATGAAAATGAAAGTATATTGCTTGTACAATACAATGACTTACTGATACATATGTGTGCCTTGTAATCACACCTTGATATGGCATAAAGCTCAGCTCTTGGAGGTCTTCACATAGGTCTCTCTAACCACGACTAAAACTGCCATCTATTTATAGTTGAGTTTGGGAGGCTAACTTCCCTCAATCACTCTCCAATCAATCAATGATTGATTTGATTCTCTACCTACCATAAATCACGAATTCGTGGCTCCTCTTTCCATTCTTGATCATGTGGGCTCAACCACCTTACTTTTACATTAAGTAAACTCTTCAAAAGTTACAAGAGGTAGTTCACAAGTGAACTTTACATAGTCTTCATTTTGAAGCTTCTTTAATGACTTTGTGAGACTCAAGCCAATACTTAGGCTTGTCATAGACTTGCTCCAACAGCTCCCCCTCAAGCCAAGTATGCTTGAGGTCTTCAATCTTCCAAGATTACCTGCAAACCAATCATAGCCTTGAATTTGCAAAGCTTTGTACCATCCAATGCTTTGGTTAGAATATCTGCACATTGTTGATGAGTGGACACATATGATATTTGAATCTGTTTGCTTAGAACCTTTTCTCGTACATAGTGATAATGAACTTCAATATGTTTAGTCCTTGCATGAAAAATAGGATTAGCAGCCAAATGAATAGAACTCATATTGTCACCAAAAATAGTTGGAGTTCCAAACTCCAATCCAAGATCTTTGAATAATGTCTTCATCCACATAGCTTCTTGTGTAGCTATAGCAAGACCTCTATATTCAGCTTCAGTAGAAGAGAGAGCAACTGTGGGTTGCTTCTTGGATGACCATGAAATAAGCTTTGAACCTGCAAAGGTAAGATAACCTGAAGTGCTCCTTCTATCTTCCTTGGAGCCAGCCCAATCTGCATCAGAAAATAGCTTCAAACCTAAATCAGATACATAAGGATAGTAAAGTCCTTCATTTATGGTTCCTTTGAGATATTTGAGTATCCTTTTGGCAGCATCCATATGTGGTTTCCTTGGTGTGTGCATAAATTGGCTTAGCACACTCACACTGTAACATATATCTACTCTTGTCAATGTGGCATAGTTGAGACTACCCACTAGACTTTGATATGATGTGATGTCCTCTATGAGTTCACCTTCATGTGAGCTCAATTTGTGATTAACCTCCATTGGAGTACCTACAATCTTACAATCTTGCATCTTGAATTTTGCCAACATGTCCTTAATGTACTTTCTTTGAGTGAGAAACAAACCATGATCTTTGTAGACAACTTCCAAACCTAGGAAGTAGGTAAGTGAACCCAAATCACTTATCTTGAACTCTTCTCTCATCTGATCTTTGATCTTCTTCATACCATCTGCATCATTTCCTGTCAATATAATATCATCTACATATACACATAGGTAGATGACCTCGGAATTACTCTTTTTAATAAAGAGTGAAGGATCTGCTTTGCTTGGTTGAAAGCCTTTGTCCTGCAAGAATGAAACAAGCCTGAAATTCGAGGCTCTTGGAGCTTGCTTGAGACCATACAATGCTTTGTTAAGTTTACACACATAATCAGGATAAACTTGACTCTCAAAACCAGGTGGTTGTGCCATATATACCTCTTCTGTTATCCAACCATTCAAGAATGCATTCTTCACATCTAGTTGAAGTATCTTCCAATTCTTGGAAGAGGCAATACTAAGCAAAACCCTAATAGTAGGCATCTTTGCCACAGGAGAGAAGGTCTCCTCATAATCAATTCCCTGAGTTTGTGCAAAGCCTTTTGCCACAAGCCTTGCCTTATACCTGTTAATTGAACCATCAGAATTCTTCTTGAGTTTATAGACCCATCTTGAGCCTATTACCTTCATGGATGAAGTCTTGGGCACCAAATCCCAAGTGTTGTTTTCCTCGAGTGCTTCAATCTCTTCCTTCATTGCATGCTTCCATTCTGTTTTTGCTTTGGCCTCTTCAAATGATGATGGCTCCTCTTGGTTTATGTCCTGTGCTATGTAGATAGAATGTTTAGTTACTAATGAGGTGTCAAACCCATACCTTTCTGGTTTTTTCTTTTCCCTCATAGATCTTCTTAGGCCATGATGTGATGATTCTGCCTCATGTCCAAGTTCCTGCAATTTTGCTTTACCTTTAGACTTCCATGCTTTGATCTTTTCCATCTGACATTCTTCATCATCCTCTGAGGTGTCTTGTTCTTCAATCTTTGATTGTTCTCTACCAAGCTTTGGAAAATCTTCTTCAAGATCATATGGTAAATTGATCTTCCTGCATGAATCTTCATACCATGAATTGTTCTCATCAAAAACTACATCTTTGCTTACCAAGAATCCTTTGTTGGTAGGGTTGTATAACCTGTAGCCCTTTTGATTGTTGTCATATCCAATAAATACACACCTTTCTGCTTTTGGATCCATCTTGCCTCTAACCTGTGAAGGAACATGAGCAAAAGCAATACATCCAAAAATTTTACAATGATCTAAACTTGGTCTTCTTCCATTCCAAGCCTCATATGGAGTCATCCCATCAAGGGATTTTGAAGGCAACCTGTTAATCAAGTAAGTGGCTGTAGATACAGCCTCAGCCCATAAGTAATCAGGTAAATGCTTTTCATTTAACATAGACCTTGCAGCTTCAACAATTGTCCTATTCCTCCTTTCTGCCACTCCATTTTGCTCAGGAGTGTACCTTGTAGTTACCTCTCTTTTGATTCCTCTTTCTTGAAGAAAAGAATCAAACTCATGGGAGAAGTATTCTCCCCCTCCATCTGACCTTAGCCTTTTTAGTGATTTACCTGTTTGATTCTCCACAAGAGCCAAATATCTTTTGAAACATGAAAAAACTTCATCTTTGTGTTTCATAAAGAATAGGATAGTCCATCTGCTGCAATCATCAATAAAGGAAACATAATACCTTGATCCTGATATTGAAGCTTCCTTGCTTGGTCCCCATACATCTGTATGAACCAACTCCAAGAGATCTCCATGCATATAACCTTTCTTCATGAATGGTAACCTGTGAGACTTTCCAAACTGACATGCACTACACTTATAAATCATATGTTGTTTTGACAAGTTAGGGAGTCCAAGTACACTTTGGTCCCTGCAAATTTGCTTTAATGACCTTTCACCAATATGTGCTAACCTTTTGTGCCATACTTCCAATTCTGTGAGTGTCTGACTACCATAATTAAAGAGAGCAATGTTTCTAGTGTCCTGTAATTCAAATGTGAACAATCTACCTGTCTTTTCACCTTTTGCAATTCTTCTGAATCCCTGACTTGGATCTTCAACAAATGCTCCTGCCTTTGTGAACCTGACTTGCAACCCTTTCTCTACTATCTGCCCAACACTTATCAAATTCTTTGTAATGGTAGGGACATAGAGTACCTTACTGAGTAGGTTGATGTTTCCATCAGGTGCTTTGACATTGCCTATTTTCTCCACAGGATGTTTTGTATCATCTCCTGTTTGTACCTCATGCTTATTCCTTGGATCTTCTAAATTTGATAGGAGTGCCACATTTCCTGCCACATGATTTGAACAACCTGAATCTATGTAGAAAACATGCTCATCAGATTTACCTTGTGGCATAGCCATGTTCATGATCAATAATGAATCCTCTTTGTTTGAGTCTTCTGTGTAGTTATTGTAGTCTCTCCTTCCTTTGTAGCCTCCTTGATAGTTTGAATGATTGTAGTTGTTGTAGTTGCCATGGTAGTTGTTGAACCTTCCTCTTGAGTAGCCATAACTTCCTCTATTGTATCCTCTGCCTCTTTGATTCCTGGAATTCCTAAAGCAATTTTCAGTTGTATGATTAGTTAATCCACAAATAGAACATGAGTTGGAGTCTTGGGATCTCCCCCTGCCTTGTCTACCTCCTCTTCCTCTACCTCTGCCATGTCTTCCTCTACCTGCATAGTTAGCTTGATATGTACTTGCTTCATCATCCACTTTCTTTGCCTTTCCTTTGTTATCTTTAGACTTGCTTTTATCCGTGTATAAAGCTGAAGATTGATTACCTTTAGAGCTTTCTCCATTTTTGATAAGCTTTGCCTCTTGAGTAAGTAATTGTCCAATGAGTGTGTTGAAATCAGGTACATGCATGTCCATGTACAAATCCATAGCTGTGGTGAATGCTTCCCACTTGTCATCTGCCTTCAAGCCATTGATGACCTGCCTTACAATTTGCTCTTCATCTATTACCTCTCCAATGCTTCCCAACTGATCTGCTATGTCCTTGAGCTTTGTGACAAAATCAGTCACATTTTGTTTGGGAGCCTTCTTGAGAGTTGTGAAATCCAGCCATAGTTGATGCTTCCTAGCTTTAGTACTTGAAGCAAAGAAAGCTTCAAGTGCATCCCACACTTCCTGAGATGTCTTACAACTTCTAATGTGAGGCAACAAAAAATCTGAGATAGAGTTGAGGAGATAAGACCTTGCAAGTGCATCCTTGGAGCACCATGTGCTCAATCTTTCTTGCTCTTCTTGTGTTGGTTGACTTTTGTTCCTGAAACTTGGCATAACTTCATCTCCAGCCACATAACCATATAAACTTCTACCTTGGAGATAAGCTTCCATTCTTAATGACCAAGCTGAGTAGTTACCTCTGTCCAATTTGTTAATTGATGAAGGAAATCCATCTGCCATGTTGTCCAACCTTGCTCTGATACCACTGTGAAGAGATGGATAGGTATGTGTTGAAGATGAAGAGGTGTTGCAAAATCTTTGCTCTACACCAGCCAAATGAACTCCAGGAGTAGATGGTGGGCCCTTTTAGCTTGCCAATGGATGTATTAGACACCCTATGTACCTTGGAAGATCACTCTCAAAAAGATAGATCAAAACAGATAAGTTGGAGTTAGCTCAGAGGTGAAAAATTGCTATTCTTGGTTGATACACCTGTCCAGTGTTTTACATAATTCTCTGAGCACAGCAGCAATTAGATTAATTCATCTTGGGGAAGGCTAGGTAGCTTAAAGAGCTAACTTTAGAGAGTAATCTCATCAAAAATAACAAACCACACACTGAGAATGACTTTTAACAAGTGATGACATCATCCCGATTTTCACGGGCTGCTACAGAAATAGACCAGTGAGTAGCAAAATTAACATAACTCAAGATGTAAGAATCCAATGATCATGAAAATTTGTATGCTTATACT
>MU260531.1:165000-170000 GCA_020310875.1 Ceratopteris richardii
TTTGTGTACACTTCTCTTATCCTCTGAATGTGATCTTCTTCCAACCTTTAGGAATTGATTCTTCCTTCATCCTTTAATCTTCCAAGCCTTCAATTGGTGATTGATCTGCACCAACAGCTCCCCCTCAATCATCAATTGAGGTTTTCTCTGTCTTCTTTATACCTGCCATGTCTTTGAACCTTTGCAACTTAGGTCCATCCAAGCTCTTTGTCATCATATCTGCCACTTGCTCTTTTGTTGGAGTGTACATCACTTCAATCTCTTTATCTAGTACCTTTTCCCTCAAGAAATGATACTGAATCTCTATATGCTTAGTCCTGGCATGAAAAACAGGGTTAGCTGCCAAATATAAAGAACTCATATTGTCTCCAAAAATTATTGGAATACTATGATCAATCTCAAAACTTTTCATCAAGGTCTTCAACCATATCACTTCCTTTGCAGCTTCTACCATTCCCTTATACTCAGCTTCTGTGGATGATAAAGCAACTGTATGTTGCTTCTTTGAACACCAAGAAACTAGCTTATCTCCAACATAACAGAGATACCCATGAGTAGACCTTCTATCATCTGAGTCACCTGCCCAATCTGCATCACTAAACACTTTGATTCTTGTGTCAGAAGTGAAACCATAATACAAACCTTCACTTAGGGTTCCTTTGATATATCTGAGTACCCTTTGGGCTGCAATCCAATGAGTCTTCTTTGGACAATGCATAAATTGTGACAACACACCTACTGCATATGATAGATCTGGCCTTGTCAAGGTAGCATAGATTAAACTACCTACCAAACTCTGATATTTCTTCATATCATTGAACTCTTCACCTCCATACCTGCTTAATTTATGATTTACCTCCAATGGTGTAGTTGAGTTCTTGCAATCTTCCATGTTAAACTTGACTAAAAGATTCTTCAAGTATCTCTCTTGTGAAACATATACTCCATGTTGAGTATACACAATCTGCATTCCTAGAAAATAAGATAAGTTTCCCAAATCACTTATCTTAAACTCCTTCTCTATTTGTCTTTTGAGTTCATTGATTCCTTGAGCATCTGTTCCTGTAACAATAATATCATCAACATAAATGCACATGTAAATGTATCCATTTTCACTTGCCTTCACTAGCAAGCTACTATCTGCCTTTGATGCTTGAAATCCACATTCATTCAAGAACTTGACCAATCTGTAATTCCAAGCTCTTGGGGCTTGCTTCAACCCATATAAAGCTCTCTTGAGCTTACACACATAATCTGATCCAATTGATTCCATGAAGCCTTCTGGTTGCTCCATATATACTTCATCTGCAATGTATCCATTTAGAAATGCATTTTTCACATCCAATTGTGATAATTTCCATCCTTTACAAGCAGCAATAGCAATCAATGTCCTAATTGTAGACATCTTAGCAACAAGACTAAAGGTTTCATCATAATCTACCCCATAAGTTTGGGCATAACCTTTGACCACAAGTCTAGCCTTATATCTAGACACCTTACCATCTGCAAACCTCTTTGTTTTATATACCCACTTACATCCAATGACCTTCTGATTCTTTGGTCTTGGTACTAGTTCCCAAGTTTCATTTTCAAGTAGAGCATCATACTCTTCCTGCATTGCCTTCTCCCAATTCTGTTTACCTTTGGCTTCTTCATAAGTGGTTGGATCTTCTTCTGTTTTCACAATGTAGGCATAATCTTTTGTTGTTAGGAAAGATGTATCATAACTATACCTTATAGGTTCTTTCCTTTCTCTTGTAGATCTTCTGATTTCTGCACTTCTCGAAGTTTCAGCCTCATTTGATTCTGGATCAAATCTTGGCCCTTCTTCTACATGATCCTGCACTCTACTTCTAGAGTCAACTTCATCAACAATTTCTTCACATACTTTTACTTTTGCCTTTCCTTTCCTTTGTATTTCTTCAACACCTGCAAACTCATTTGGTGATCCTGTATACCATATATTTTGCTCATCAAATGTCACATCTTTAGTAACAAGAAATTTCTTTGTGGATGGACTCCACAACCTGTAACCCATCTGTCTATCATCATATCCAATAAACACATACTTCTCTGCTTTTGGTTCTAGCTTATGTCTTAATTGTGAAGGAACATAAGCATATGCAATACATCCAAATACTTTACAATGATCAAGAGTAGGCTTCTTACCCCACCATGCTTCATAAGGGGTTCCTCCATCCAAAGCTTTGCAAGGCAACCTATTCACAAGATATGTTGCAGTGTTAATGGCTTCTGCCCATAAGTAATTTGGACAATTCTTTTCCTTCATCATGGCTCTTGCAAACTCTACAAGAGTCCTATTCCTCCTTTCTGCTACTCCATTCTGTTGAGGGGAGTACCTGCAAGTTACTTCTCTTTTGATACCTGCATTCCACAAATAATCATCAAACTCTTTAGAGAAATACTCTCCCCCTCCATCTGATCTTAACCTCTTGAGCTTTTGTCCTGTGATCCTTTCTGCATAAGCATGAAAATGTTTGAATGTCTTGAAAACTTCTGATTTATCCTTGATTACATACAAAGTAATCCACCTGGTTGCATCATCAACAAACAACACATAATATCTGGATCCATTTATGCTATAGTCCCTTGAGGGACCCCATACATCTGTATGAACCAATTCAAGCATATTTGAATGCTTGTATCCTGATTTGTTGTAAGAACTCTTATGTGCTTTACCTAATTGACAAGCTTCACACTTGTACACCATATGTTGCCCTTCAATATTTGGCAATCCAAGCACCACCTGATTCTTTGACATCTCCTTTATAGCTCTCTCATTGAAATGACCTAGCCTTTTATGCCATAGGTCTAATTCAGATACCTTTTGACTTCCATAGGTAAATAATGCATGTCCCACATTACCTTGGACTTTGAGAGTGAACAATCTTCCTTCCTTTTTACCTGCAATTATGTTTCTATATCCCTGATTTGGATCTTGTACATAAACACCATCATTTGTGAATCTTACCTCATATCCTTTCTCCACAATTTGCCCTACACTTATCAAATTTTTAGGAATAGTAGGAACATAAAGTACCTTGCTCAGAAGTGTACTTCCACTCTTTGTCTTCACTGATCCAATGCTCTCCACTTTATGTTTGGTATTGTCACCTGTTTGAACTGTATGTCCATTCACCCTTGCTTCCATATCAGTCATCAAAGATAGATTCCCACTCAGATGGTTGCTGCACCCTGAGTCAATATAAAACACTCTTTGATCTTCTCCCATTGATTCATGAGTTGCATTCAAGATAAGAGTCATGTCATCCTTCTGATCTGATGCATAATTGTAATAATTATTGTTGTAGGACTGAGATTGGAAGTTTCTTCCACCTCCTCTACCATATGATGTCCTACCTCCTCTTCCTCTGAAATTGCCTCTTTGGTTTCTGCCTCCTCTACCTCTTTGATTATAATTCTGATTATTGCTTCCACCATTTTGATTGTTATACCAACAATCATTTGCCAAATGATTTGTTCTGCCACAAATCCAACAAGCTTTAGCATTATCTTTGTTCTTACCTCCTCTTCCTTTACCTCTGAAATTCATCTTTCCTTTTGTGAAGTTAGCTTGATTTGAATTCCCTTCATCATCATTTGATTGCTTTCCCTTGCCATTCTTTTTCTTGTCTTTGGAGTACATAGCTTGACTTGTACTTCTATCATTGTCTCCTTTAAGATCCTGCTCAAAAGTTAGCATGTGTCCTAGCAATTGATTAAGATCAGGAGTAAAGTGATCAAGTGACAATTCTATGGACAATATAAAAGGCTTCCGCTTCTCATCTCCTCTCAAACCTGTAAGTATTTGTCTTACCAACTTTTCCTCTTCAATGTCTTCATCCACTGCTCCCAAGCTATCTGCAATATCTTTCATCCTTGCCACATAATCTGAAATTGATTGTGAGCTCTTCTTCTTGAAGGTTGTGAACTCAGCCCATAGTGATGACTTCCTTGACTTAGTTGTATTTTGGAAATGCTCTTCCAAGGCATTCCAAACATCTGTAGCACTTTCTAAACCTCTAATGTGAGGTAGAAGGTAATCATTTACAGCCATGTAGATGATACTCCTTGCTTGAGCATCCTTTCTCATCCAAGTCTTCAACATTGCAAGCTCTTCTCTAGTAGGAATACTAGGATCTGCAAACTCAGGTTTTTCTTCATCTCCTGTAATAAATGATATAAGATCTTTGCTCATGAGGTGTGCTTCCATCCTCATGGACCATGCTGGATAGTTCTCCCTATCTAGCTTATCAATCTGCAAGCTTTCTCCCATCTTGTGTCCACCTGTGTATTGAAATCTTCAAGCTTTTCAAACAATGTATGTACCTTTACTTCGAATTAGACTCCTTTTGCCTTTCTTGATGTCAAATAGTCTTCTCCTCAAGCTTTGACTCCAAGCTTTCACTTCTTAGTCCTTCAAGTGTTGAATTTCTTGAATCTGCAGCAGTCGGGATCCTCCTTTCCTTAATTTGACGTCTCCTGCTCTGATACCACTGATGGAGAGTTTTAATCTCCAAAAGAACAACCTACTCTTGTGATTAGAGCACCTCTATACCAAGAGTAAGTCAAAAACTTCCACTAATTTAGAGGATCAATTACTAACTATCAAAGGATTAACAAATCTATGAAGAAGATGAAACACAGAAAAGTCTTCTGCACTATTTCTCCACATTGACCTATCAAACATGTAAAGTTTTTGATGAAACTTTGTACGAAGTATCTCCTAGAGATTGCGCACCTCCTCCAAGTTGAATTACTTCAAAAGCTTTAGTATAACTTGAGAAATCAACTTCACAAGTTACCTATGTCAGAATCTGTCATTCAGAACAGTTGATTTTACACCTGCAACTTTTAAGACTTGGTTCTCCTTGAATAGAACCCGTTTAAGCAAATGCTTCTAGCCATGAGTAGCTTATCTTTCAACTTAAAGATTAAGCCCTCACTCATGCAAAACTTTAAACTGTGCTAGGAGAAAT
>MU260531.1:175000-188687 GCA_020310875.1 Ceratopteris richardii
ATAGGGATAAAGGAAGGTTTGGAGGAAGGCAAGGCCACTCAAGAAATCAAGAACATGACGCCTCAACACAAAGAGGTAGAGGAAGAACAGAGGAAGAGAAGGAAGGCATCAACAAAACAAGAATCAAGATGGTGAAGGATCTTACATATGTGGCAAGTTTGGCCACTATGCTCGAGATTGCAACCAAGGAGGAAACCAAAGGATCTATAATCAAGGTTCTTCATACAAAGGCCAAGGTAGTTATGCTTCCACAAGCTCAGAATATGATAATCTCTTGATGATGCACATTAATGGGAATTCAAGAAAAGTAGATAACACTTGGTATATTGATAGTGGATGTAGCAACCATATGAGTTGAAATGCTACTTGGTTTATTAATCTACATGATCCCAAAGGTAAAGGACATGCAGAACTGGGTGATGATACATACTATGAGATCTCCTGTGTTGGAGATGTAGCTTTGGATGACAAGAAGGAAGGAAGATGTCTCAAGATGTCTTGCATGTACCTACTGTCACAAAGAACTTGGCATCTGTAGGGCAAATGGTTGAAAGAGGCTATCAAGTAATGTTCAACAAAGCTAGATGCTTTGTGCGAAACCCTAAGCAAGGGTACAAGGTCATAGCAAGAGGACGTAAGCAAGGGAGACTCTTAACTTTGGAGATAAATTCTCGTTCCACTAAACATTTCTACTTCACATATGGAAACAAGAAGATTTGGATTTGGACTTATGACACATGAGGATCGGTCACATCAACATACAAAGAATGAAGGAAATGCGATTCAAGAGGCTAGTTGAAGGGCTTTCCAACTTCCAAGGACAAGGTATGAAGCATTTATGAAAGTCTTGTGAACAAGGAAGGAAGCGAGACTTCTATTCAAGAAGAGTGGCAAAATAAACCAACATTCACTAGAGTTGATACATACAAATGTGTGGGGGCAAACCAAAGAGCTATCCATTGGAGGTAATAAGTACTTTCACTTTTATAGTTCATAAAAACAAATCAAATGTGTTTACTTGTTTCAAAGCATTCAAGGCAATGGTAGAGAATGAAACATGTACAAGTTAAGGTCAGATGAAGGGGGATAATATTTTTCCAATGAAGTTTTTGATTTCCTATGGGATGAAGGCATCAAGAGGCAAGTCACATGCATGTACACACCCCAACAAAATGGGGTAGTAGAGAGAAAGAATAGATACATTGTACAGATCACTAGAGCAATGCTTAACGAGATGAATGTACCTAACATGTTTTGGATTGATGCAGCAAATATCAACATGTATCTTACGAATATGGCTCCTACCTTAGGGATCCATGGTGTGACACCATGTCATATGGTAAGAAACCTGGTCTTTCCCACTTAAAGATATTTGGATGTACTTGTTATGTATGTGCCAAGTGAATTGAGGCACAAGCTACATCCAAAGGTATAAAAGTATGTGTTTCTAAGATATTCAAATGATCATAAAGGTTACAAGTGCTTCAACCCGAACACAAAGGACTTGAGGATATCAAGGGATGTAGCAATCAATGAGCTACTCCCTTGGTATAAGAAGTATGATTGTATGTAGCAATATGAAGAAGAAAGGCATGGACATGATGACGAACAAATCAACTTAGAGCTAAGCGGCCCAAGTTGTTCCATCAATGAAAATAATTCAAGAATGACCTCACCATGGAGGGGGAGGCCTTTATCAACCTATGAAGTACAATCAATCAACAAAGGCAAAGCACAATGGTGGAGTTGGATGAAGAAGGCAATGAGGTTGAAGACGATGAAGGACACATGATGGAAAAAGAAGCCACATCAAACAAAGAGATAAAGTACCCATGGAAAAGGAGGTTTATTCATCGTAAAGGTGAAGAAAGGAAGTCTTATAGGGTTAAATATCCAACTCAAAGTTTACTTATGATTCTTACATGGAAACTCATTATGCATACATGAACAAAGTAGTAGAAGATCATGAGCCTCATTGTTATGAAGATGCAAGTAGGTACACCTAATGGAAAGGAAGCTCATGTGAGTAATGTGGATTAAAACGTTATTTATGGATCTTAATTTGCAGGTTGACAAATATCCAATCTTTTGTGAAAATATGAGTAGCATTCCTCAAGCATCAAATCGTGTCTATCATGCTAGGATGAAGCATATGAAGTGCACTATCACTTCATAAGGGAAAATGTGATATCAGACGAAGTTTCAATACATCATATTGGTACCAAGGACCAAGTTGGTGACATGTTTACAAAGTCTTTGGACGGAATAAAGATTTTAAAGTTCAAGCAATGCATCAACATGAAGGAGCTTGGATGAAGATGAAGAATTGAAACTTGAGGGGGAGTGTTAAAAGTCAAGCCTCAAGCTAAAAATTCATAGGAAATAAATCATCAACATGTGGAGCAATATGAGGAAGCCAAAGACCATGAGATTCCATCAAGAAAAGTCACTCAACCACTCCCCAACGTATCTCAACTAAATCCTTGAATTTAGGAGGATGATTTAGAAAGGTACTTCCTAGATTTTAGGGATGCACTTCTCACTATAAAAGCAGCATGTATCCCGAATTCTTTTGGAGATTTCACTCAAATAGACTCACAGGAATGATTCCATCAGACATTGGAAACTTAAACAGCCTGACTAAACTTGATCTAGGTGAGAACCTATTGACAGGAGATATTCCACCCTCCATTGGATCTCTCGAGAAGCTTCAGGAACTTAATCTTAGCGGAAATCTGCTTACGGGGCTTCTGCCTCCCCATCTTGGCAACCTTCAAGCCCTCATAGGCATGAACCTTTCCCACAACTACTTGAATGGAACCATCCCCGCGGAATTTGGAAAGCTTAGATCCTTGGAGTTGATAGATCTTCGCCACAAGAAACTTGAGGGTGCCATTCCCTCTTCATTGGGGGACTTGCCACATGCTCCATTCACTCAACCTCACATTTAATAATTTTGCGGGGGCGGTTCCAACAACCGGGGTTCTACCCATCTCCCGTCCCGAGTCATATGCGAGAAATTGCCATTTCTATACAAGAACAGACCATTTCTCTTGTCATGAAAATTATCAAAGGGTCCCTTATTATGGGAAGGACTCTAAGATTACGGTAGCTGTGTTGGGCGAAACCTTCACCCTAGTGCTTATCTTTGCCAGCTTCATCTGCTGTTGCTCTCTCGGTCCAAGGGAAAGTGCATACACACAATGATATTTTACCCAAACCTTCTGATACTAGGTCAACTTTTATCACCCTAAGTCCCCAACTTCACTCCAATGTAACCTTGGAGAAGACGGAAAATAAGTCCACAAATAAGTATCCGACCCCACTGATTCTTTCTAACAACCTTCCCCTCTCTTGGCTCACCCTTTCTCCCTTTCGTTATTTTGCACCACGTGTACACGCAGATTCACACATGCACACCCCTCCACACACTCTCTTACTTGCTTGCATGCACACTTACACACCCACTCACTTCTTTCACTCACACTTACCCATGCGTAGACTTTCATACACCTAGAAACACTTTCCACCTCGCATGCACCCACGTGCACAACCCCTTCTCACTTTCTTTTTTCTTCATTTCTCTATTACGCTCACATGTACTTACACACACATGCTCTTTCATGCACTTTACTTCTTCCTCTCACCCATACACCCATATACCCTCTACCTTTCTCTTTCTCTCACTTTCCCTCTATTACCCTTGCTCTCTTTCACTCTCACACTCGCGTCTCTTCCTCTCTCCGTCTCTACTTCAGTTCAAGCCAACCACAATGACTTATCTCCCCCTTTTTATCCTTCCTGCTCTCATTTATACGTCAATGACTAAAGACCAAGTTAGACCTGACTAGACATAGACACATTTGTACACATATGTTTCCCTCGCAAACCCTCTTCCATATATGGTCGTGGTGCACACGTAAGGTCCTTCAGTTTTTTTCCATCTGCACTCTCATCACCCCTTAGTGTGTGGGTGGCATGATATAAAGCAACAGGCAAATACACATTTCCCTCTAAAACGTGCTTAGCATCCTTTTTCCTTGCAAAATACCTCACCACCACATACAACCCCCCCCCCCCAAGCCTGAAGCACGCAAAGGCCTTGCCCCTCTACTCGAATGTTACCATATGTACTCTATTATTCCTAAAACATTTTCCACGCTTGCAGGACTATAAGATGTCTCCAATATACGTGAAGCCCCCTTTTTGTGGTAAACCCAAAATCTCTTGAAAATAATGCATTTGAAGCACTCACTCTGATTTATGGGCAAAAACTTCTTTCCCACAAAAAATTGAAGCTGACGTGCTAGACACATAGACAACCGCGATTTTGTCTGTTTCAACTCCATTGTCACAAATCTATGTAAATGTATTATGCACTCACTTATATGTGGCTTTCAGGAATGCCTATATAATCAAATGAATCTTCACTTCTATGTAATGTAGAAAAGTAGTGCAGACATAAAGTATTGTTGAACGTCCATGGGAACGGGTTCTACGCCAAACTAGACCGAATATTTTTTTGGGGCAAATCACAAATGCATGATTTGGCTTGAGACTTCCTATGTCTAAATAAAATCACATAACCATTTGTACCCGAAAGGCAGATGGTATACCCATGAGCTTTTCATAGGGGCTGATAGGATAACATTCCCTAGAAGCAAAATGTGGGGTGTTAATATTTTTCTTGAACAAATCGCTGTTGTGCAGGGGTTTGAGACGATCCTATGAGCAGGCAACATTAGGCACATACTATCGAAGGAGGCTTACTGAATATGATCATAACAAATGCATAGGTTCTAACAAACAAAATTAAATCACTACCCCTACCAGGAACAGAGTCTTTGAGATCTGCGTATCCACACAAATGGGCGTAGGATTTGACTTACAAATTGTGAGGACTTCAACAGTTGCTACAACTTTGTCATATCTGATTTTTGCCATCGCAACTCCCCTCTTCGCCGTTCCATTTTAGTAGTGTGCAGCCACATGAATTGATAGCTATTCTGTAGATGACATTGCACATAGATCTCTCTTCATCACTGGCATAGAACCCATGGGCCCTATTCTATTAGTTGTTGTTGCTGAATGAAATCCCAACACGAGTTGTTCCCATCAGGCCCAGACGCAACTTCGTCACCCCTTCCTTCTTCCTTCTACTATTTCCAAGAGCACCTACACAAGAAAACAACGGCCACAAATGAAGAGAAAACACCACCCTTTGATTGTCATGAGCGCGTTCAGGCTTTCCTCTCCTTGAAATTGGCCAGTCGTTGTCTTCACTTCTCTTGGACACCTTCCTTCTTCTCCGATCTCTTCTGTGCCTACGACTCTCGAAGAAAACCAGCTAGAATCGCCTGCCAACTCCAACCGGATGAGCTCTTTCCTTGTCTTCCGTGAGCCAATGTCAGCCACTCCCTTAGTTGCTCTTTGCAGAGTCCCCTCAAGAAGCCCGTAATAGACGAGAGAGCCCCCGAAGAAGAGTAGAACAACCCCCAGCAAATACGACTTGACTATGGGCCTCTTGGTGCCTGCATACGCAATAACAACGACAAAGCAGAAACCCCAACAGCGAGAGCCCCCCCAATTTTATGGAATTCTCCCTCTCCCCCGTTCCTCACTAATGGTCGGAATCCTCCTCCTTGATGCTTGCACACGGAAAGACAAGAAGAAGCAGCCCCCCCCCCCCCCCCCCCCCCCCCCCCCCCCATTCCTGCTCAACCAGAAAAAATGATGAAGAAGAAGGAAAGAAAACATCCCCCCCCTTTTTTAAGAATTTTTCTTTCCCTTTTTCACTTCACCACATCGCGTCCGCAATTCCCCGGGAGAGAGCCACCCCCCCAGCTCGTGTGGATTCATGGGCACTTTCCCTCCTTCTGCAGAGCAGTCGGCAGCAGTTCCTCCTTGCGTACCTGCGTGAGTACCATACAGACAGAGAGGAGGAAACAAGAAACCAAGCAAAGTAAAAAGATCTCCCCCCGATCACCCAGCTGGATGTTGATTCCAGAAAAAGAACCTCCGTGTGAGAACTCCTGTCAGTGGGCTCCACTGTGCAAAATTAAGCCACCTCTGCATTATTCGATAGAGCATAAATATCCACCCACAAGCTTTACGGGAAGCCCCCACAGACTAGACCCCCAAGATGTAAATCATAAATTGTTAATATACTTGAGATTTCAACTAGAGCCCATTAATATCATTTGCAAATAATTCCAATATTTGAGGATCTAACTAATTTGGTTACAAAATCCAGCCACAGCCAAATGAACTGACACCAACACTCTAACCATACCCCCCCAACTATCCATGACCTCCCACAGAAGTAGCTACTTACGGCCTTCATAGCCAGAGCATGCAGATCATCCAGCAGACAAGACCAATCCTCTAAACCATGTAACCTCACTGATACAAGAAAATCATGGTATTCATTAGTGCTTCCCGTGACCTTTTTCACAAGCATCGAAGAAGATTGTTTGTTGGACTCTTTTGCTTCCTCAGCTCCACAGAGCTATGCAAGTCCACACACTAAGGCGTTAAGATTTTCTCTTTCCTATCCCTATGATGCATTTTTTTCTCTTCCAAGTACCCACCATCCAATGTTTGACCTATATCATGAAGACGTGTTAGCACAAAAAAAAACCAATCATAAACACAGTTAACATACTCCCTCTTCTGCTCGCAAAGTCGTCCTCGACGAGCCAATGTTTGCCTGCACTCAAGCCAAGGTTTAGTTCTCTTAAAAAACATCTAATTGGCTTATTGTTAATGACATGCTTTCTCATTTATATGCCATGCCCCTCATCCACACATGCGCTTGATCACATAAATCATGCTCACTTCCCTTCTCCTATTTCTCACTCACCTCGAACTATGCTCTCCCATGTCCAAGCACATTCCATTATGCACACACATATCCACATTATGAATTACACACTCTCACACATACACACTCTTTCTCGCGCTCACTTATCTCTTCATGCATTCCAAGAAAGCCACCTACCAACCACATTCGTTTCCATGTACTCATGCAATTGCCTTTTACTTCCCTCTCTACCTCACGTCTCCTCTTCATCATGCCACATGCAGGTCTATGCAAACACACACTCAAACCATGCCGCATACCATGTTCACGCCCATATCCATATACTTAGGCTCTTTTCACCATTAGTGGCACTCTTTTTCCTTTGGCCCTTCACCTGTGTTCCTGCACTATCCATCACAACAAAATCCAATCATCACAAAAGGACTTACCATATATATACGTACCAGACAGAATCCTTCTTTTCCATTGCACCTGTTAACTCACACATCTCAACATAAAAAATTAAAGTACCAAAAGATGTATCAAAACTAAAATCATAATGTATAATCTGCATGCATATAGGCATCTTCCCTAACTAATCATATGCAAACGAGACGAAGTCAGACACAAAAACCGAACTCGCGCACTCAAAAAGAGACCATCTCCAAAAAATAGAACATGAACAAAGTAAAAGAATCAGAGTGGTATACCTCATCGCCGTCTTCAGAAAGGAACCTGTTGACAAGAATAGAAAGCCAAATACAGTGAGTAGGTAGCAAGCAAGTCAAATACACATGTGAGTAACAGTCCTCGTTGGCATCGACGTTAGGCAGATCGATCTATCAGCACTCACAAAAAGATGACAAAAATATACATGCATGGCACACCCATCCGGACGATCATCGTCCCTCCTCCTTTCTGTCTCTCCCCCTCAGGGACGGGAACACAAAATCTTTCTTTTCTTTTCTTGTTTGTATTTATTTACACACGAGTTGGCCTATGCGGCAACCGGATGCGGACTCGTGGCCCTAACCACCCGTCTAGGTTCGTTCCACCCATCTACTAGTGCAGCATAGTGCACAACAACATAGATACATGATGTATAAACACACACACGGAAGGGCTTGCCCATAGCGAAGCCGAGTACTGCTTGTGGTCCTCGTCCACCCGGCCGAGATGGCTCCACTCACCTGTCGACCCACTATGGCGCGAAGCACCCAAACACATACACATACTCCAGCACCTATGGCGAAACTAGCGTCGGTTTGCAGTCCTGACCGCCCGGCCAGGTGGACTCTGCTCGCTACTAGCTCGGCATAGCGCGTTGGCACACATATAGACACGATGATTTTTCTTTTTCTTTTTGTTTTGTATTTTTCTCTTTTTTTTTCTTTTTTTTTTCTTTTTCTTTTCTTTTTCTTTTTTCTGTTCCCCTCGGAAGAACCCTGAGAGTTAGGGAGAGGCAAAAAGGAGCGCTCCCCCACCTATCCCACACGGCAAGCATACAACCAAAATAGACTCCTGATAGATCGATCTTTTTGTTTTCTTTGCTTCCTCAGACACGACACTCAAATGGCGTACCTAACTGCCTACAACCTAACTAACTGACTCTTAGCTGTTCATCCCCTCGTGAGGCCTCTCTTCCAATGACTCTACTGTAAGACCAACTCGAGACTCTCTTACCTAGCCACGTCCACCTCCCGAAAATCAGTACTCTCTAAGAAGGCGAATCCGGCTCCGCCTCAGGAGCCTCGTCGTCGCTTCCCTATGACAATTGGTCTGCCCAAGTCCAATAGATATCGTTTACCTCGTTAGGCAATTCCCTCGTGGTTGTCGTAATAGAAGTACCGATCCTCGGCATATCCAGCCCAGCCAAGTAAATACGCTTCGAATTGAGGAAACGGGAAGTCAATGTCCAAACCTTGATTCCAAAACCATACAAGCCAGTGTGCCTCCTCCACGTTGTAGTCTGTCCGCAAGGTCTCGACGGATATCTCCATGCTTTCTAATGCTTGATCTGAAAAATATACTACAAGGTCGAACAGAGCACTCTGGTATACCTGGTCAGCCATTGGTCGTCTAGTCCTCACAATCCCGCGTAGTAACACACTTGGTCTAAAAATTTTGCGACCCCTAAAAACAAAAGTAAGTTGTTTGCTAAAATAGAGGAAGCCTCTCTCTTTTTGTTCTCGTATCCACTCGCACATCTCTCGTAGGAAGACCCAAATCATGCAAAAAATTGCCATCACCCAACGACCACTCGAAGCGCTCTCCGTACGTAGTACATGTCGGCCGTTGTATGCTCTGCTCGCTATCCTGGCAACCTGTCCCCATTAACCCTCGATTGAATAACTATGGCATGTTCAACACGAGTCGAACCTAACTCCTTTAGGCCATCACCATTCCTGTTCGTATTCTGTGTACGAAGCGCTTTCTTCACTGTGTACTTTTCGGCTCTTTGCCCGATGCATGACTTTGCTCAAGTCCTTCATGTCTAGAATTCCTCTTTTCGCGACCACCTTGGTTCTCCTTATCCTTGCATTTCCAGAGGTTTTCCTTTTGATCACCTACTTCCTTACTAGGACTGTCCTGATCCACACACCTCTTTTCTCTCCTGGATTTACTTTCGCCCTCGCTGATGTGCATTGTATAGCACTCAACCTCGTCTGTACTTGCAAACCATCCTAGTAGCTCTTGGTCCGAGTCATCCTTGTAGTCTATTGGGTCCTTATACTCGCCCATCTTTGGTTGGCCTCACCTTGTTGTTTGTAGGTTAAATCCATCTTGCAAAAGACTTTTGTAATTTTCTACTTTCAGGGAAAACTTTTCACGTACTTTTTCACGCACCTCGTTTTTAGCCACCTTCTTTTCCAGCTCTTTGATCGGAACCGTTTTCTTAGCATCTTCCTTAGGGGTCACTTGCATTTGTATTCGATCGGTTTTGGGCCCAATAGTGATAAACCCCATTCTCCAATCATGTATGCAATCAGCCTGCATCAGCCAAGGTCGCCCCAATAGTATAGAAAATGTAGTTTCGGTGGATCTTGGTCTCACAACCAAATAGTCAACGGAGAATTCGATCCCACCAACAATGGTTTGCACCTTTCGTATTAGTCCTGCAGGCTTTACTTGCGTCTGGTCAGCCATTCGAAGAGACATTGGGGTATTTTCCAGTTGTGTCAATCCCAACACTTTCATCATGTATTCTGTCATTAGGTTCACTGTGGCTCCGCTATCCAATTGCGCTCCTGGGACCGCATATCCATTGATCTCTACTGTGACTGCAGGGGCATTTGAGTACACTTAAGTCCTAATACTTTGGATCATCCCTAAGACCACCTCGTCCACTTTTTCCTTTCTTCTCACTTTCCTTGGTTTTCTTGATAAACTCATTGTAGAACTGCTTTCTGCAGGTTGGTGAACACCTTAGTAATGTGGCCAAATCCAAAGTGACTTCGGTCTCGGCAAGCCTTTGTACAATGTCCATTCCCGCTTTTGCTTGCTTCTTTTTTGGCAACTTCGCTTGGAATTTTAGCCTTTTTGGAAATGGTGGGATGCCCGGTACAAATTTTCGTGTGATTGGTGGAAGGACTTCCACCTCGTCTTCTTCATCTAAATCCCTTTGCCTATGAGTCTCGTCCTCGTCATTCACTTGAACTTGGTTTCCTCGGGTATACTCTTGTGCACGCGTGACCACAGCCACCATCAGTTCTTTACCTTTCTCTTTTCCTTGATTTGCCTATACATGGTGGGTAGAGGTGCTAGCTCCCGGATCCAATTCCCTAATTACTACTCCAGTGTTGGGTACTCTTCCTTGAGATTGCATCATTGGTTGTGGTTGCGGTTGTGCATAGTGGGCGTCTCAACCCCTTTTTGTCCTTGGCCATAATCGTTTCTTCCTTGTGGGCAATCAACATCGTAATGGCCATCCCTACTACAATATCGGCACACAGGTGTAAAGTCTTCTTGCTTCCTGGCATTCGGGCAATGTGCTTGTATATGCCCAAGGCACCCACATCGCCAACACTCTGGCGGTGCCGTTCTCCTTTGATTTTGTGGTTCAGGCCTTTGATATCCGCCTACTTGGCCTTGGCCTCCATAAGCATCCGTGGGTCTAGGCCCCCATCTAGGCACGGGAGGTTCACTTTGGCCCTGTAATCCTTGATAGGCATAGTTTCTATTGTTTAGCCACTTCCCCTTATCACGTCACTCATCTTCAGTGTGATTGTTCCTCTTGCAAAAGTTGCAAAAGACTCTCGGTTCTACGTATAATCTCGAGAGTGTAGGACATTCTGTGGCCATGTGCCCATATCCTCAGCATTTTGCACAAAAGATGTTTGATCTAAACACTCCCTGACTTGGCTCGAGTGCCACTTCTTGCCTTACCGCATATGTTTCATGACTTAGAGTGGCAGCTTTTACCGCCTGAGCCACGATTTCGACAATCCTTTCTTCAGTCAACAGCGGCTTTACCTCTTGGGGCGTGTCTGTACCGGCCATAAATGCCGGTGGAGTTGCAACAGGATTTGTTTGGGTAGTGCCGCTTGTAGGCCTAGCGTTTGTACCTAGCATCAATTCAAACAAAATTTCTCGCCTTCGTTGTTGGCCAAGTTGAACCTCTTCCCACACGCGAGCAACATCTTTGGAAGCCACCAACGTCGCCGGTCGGCTCAAACTGATATGCTATTGAGCGCTTGGATCTCTAAGTCCCGCAATAAATCTTCGTTTCAAGGTATCTTCATTTGGGGCATTCGCGCCATCTTTCTTACTAGGGTTTCCATCCTCTAGATATAGTTGTCGATGCTCTCGTTTACCCCTTGTCCAAGATAATCCATCTGTTGAGCTAGATGATCTTGGAAACCTTGCCTACGAAACTTAGCCAAAAAGGCATCCTTTAGCATTTGATAAGTTTGCCTTCCCGCTCTTCCAAGTTCCCATACCAGTTGGCCGCCTCATCTCTAAATATGGCCGGCAAGATTCGGAGTCTTTGCGCTTGGTCAACCATTTCATTTGCTTCATAGGTGACCTCGAACAATTAGATAAAGCTATCCGGATCCTCATCCCACAATCCCGAAAATTTAGGAAAGTCTCCTTAATGCACTTGGACTCGTTGTGTCATTTCAAACAGTGGCATAATGTCAATATCCTCACGATCCCAGAAATTTAGTGCACGTGGCCTCAAGATCCCTCCTTCAAACTTTTGCACTTGATTCGCGACTCTCCTACGGGAGTACACTTTTTTGACGGGTCTCTGCCCACTAGTTGAGGTCGACTCACCTTGCGACTCCCACCTTTGCCTTTCTCTTTCAAGGGCTCTTCTCTTAGCGCGCCCTTCTCTTTCCGTTTGTGTTCCTCTTGGTGACACTCTCTTATAGAGACGTACCAAGCTTTTCCCGGCAAACGCACCAAAATGTTGCTCTCTCAGTCCAAGGGAAAGTGCATACACACAATGATATTTTACCCAAACCTTCTGATACTAGGTCAGCTTTTATCAACCTAAGTCCCCAATTTCACTCCAATGTAACGTTGGACAAGACGGAAAATAAGTGCACAAATAAGTATCCGACCCCAGTGATTCTTTCCAACAACCTTCCCCTCTCTTGGCTCACCCTTTCTTCCTTTCGTTATTTTGCACCCACGCGTACACGCACATTCACACATGCACACCCCTCCACACACTCTCTTACTTGCTTGCATGCACACTTACACACCCGCTCACTTCTTTCACTCACACTTACCCATGCGTAGACTTTCATACACCTAGAAACACTTTCCACCTCGCATGCACCCACATGCACAACCCCTTCTCACTTTCTTTTTCTTCATTTCTCTATTACGCTCACATGTACTTACACACACATGCTCTTTCATGCACTTTACTTCTTCCTCTCACCCATACCCATATACCCTCTACCTTCTCTTTCTATCACTTTCCCTCTATTACCCTTGCTCTCTTTCACTCTCACACTCGCATCTCTTCCTCTCTCTGTCTCTACTTCAGTTCAAGCCAACCACAATGACTTATCTCCACCTTTTTATCCTTCTTGCTCTCATTTATACGTAAATGACTATAGACCAAGTTAGACCTGGCTAGACATAGAAACATTTGTACACATATGTTGCCCTCGCAAACCCTCTTCCATATATGGTCGTGTGTGCACACGTAAGGCCCTTCAATTTTTTTCCATCTGCACTCTCATCACCCCTTAGTGTGTGGGTGGCATGATATAAAGCACAGGCAAATACACATTTCCCTCTAAAACATGCTTAGCATCCTTTTGCCTTGCATAATACCTCACCATCACATACAAATCCCCCCCCCCCCCCCCCCGAGCCTGAAGCACGCAAAGGCCTTGCCCCTCTACTCGAATGTTACCCTATGTACTCTATTCTTCCTAAAACATTTTCCACGCCTAGAGAATATAAGATGTCTCCAATATACGTGAAGCCCCCTTTTTGTGGTAAACCCAAAATCTCTTGAAAATAATGCATGTGAAGCACTCACTCTGATTTATGGGCAAAAACTTCTTTCCCACAAAAAATTGAAGCTGACGTGCTGGACACATAGACAACCGCAATTTTGTTTGTTTCAACTCCATTGTCACAAATCCATGTAAATGTATTATGCACTCACTTATATGCGGCTTTCAGGAATGTCTGTATAAATCAAATGAATCTTCATTTCTATGTAACGCAGAAAGTAGTGCAGACATAAAGTATTGTTGAACGTCCATGGGAACGGGTTCCACGCCAAACTAGACCGAATATTTTTTTGGGGCAAATCACAAATGCATGATTTGGGTTGAGACTTCCTATGTCTAAAAAAAATCACATAACCATTTGTACCCGAAAGGCAGATGGTATACCCATGAGCTTTTCATAGGG
>MU260532.1:22500-42500 GCA_020310875.1 Ceratopteris richardii
TGAAAAGAACATCCAACAAGTACTTCCTTTGCATCAAGTAGATGCCACTCTTTCCATAAACAACTTCAATTCCTAAAAAATATTTTAGCTCTCCAAGATCTGAAATTTTAAACTCCTTACCAAGCTTCCTTTTGATATCTTTAATCCCTGTAACATCATTTCTTGTTATGATGAGGTCATCGACGTATATGCAAATATATACCTCTCTATTTTCTTCCTTCTTCATGTACAACGAAGGATCTACACTACTTGGGTTGTATCCACACTTAGTTAGATACTCTACCAATCTCTGATTCCATGCTCTTGGTGCTTGCTTCAAGCCATAAAGTGCCTTCTTCAACCTCCAAACAAAATCTGGATGGTTTTCATCTTCAAATCCAATCGGTTGACTCAGGTATACCTCTTCTTGTAGTTCTCCATTAAGAAAAGCATTTTTTATGTCGAGTTGATATAATGGCCATCTCCTTGAAGCACCAATTGCTATTAAGGTTCGGATAGTTCCCATCTTTGCAACGGGGCTGAAAACTTCATCATAATCTATGCCTTGTGTTTGTTTAAATCCTTTGGCAACTAATCTAGCTTTATATCTAGCTAGTGAACCATCAGCATTCCTCTTTACTTTAAACACCCATTTGTTTGGAACAATCTTCATACCTTCTTTCTTTGGCACTAGCTCCCATGTGTGATTATCTTTGAGAGCTTTGATCTCCTCTTTCATAGCTTGCTTCCATTCCTTTTGTGTGCAAGCTTCTTCATATGTCTCAGGTTCTTTGTCTTTGATAACCTGCATCATGTATGCAAAATGTGTCGCCATAAAACTATCATAACTCAACCTTTGAGTTGGATACCTTGTCCTTGAAGATCTTCTTTCATTGCCTTTAGAGAGTTACTTCTTTAACCTATTTAGCTTTACCATCGGAGTGATTACCTCTTCGTATTCTTCTTCACTTGCATCTACCTCACTGTTTGGAGTAGCACTTGCATCTTTGGCTCTACTATGAGCTGAATTTGGAGACAAAGAATGGCTCCCCCTCCATGTTGAACATTCTTCATTTGATGTAGATGCCTCTGGACTTGAAGCCTTTGTGCTTGATTGTTGAACTTCTCTTTGATTTGTTCCTGCATAATCATCACAATCTTCTTCAAGAATCTTTTCCTTTCCTTTATCTTCATACCATGGTCTTAGTTCATCAAAGACCACATCTCGCTGTCGGAGAGAAATTGTTACTCTTAAAATATTACAAAAATTAAAAGATTAATTGATTGATTTAAGTTTGGTTAAATTATGGAATTTTGACTAATGTTTGACTTTAATTTTGCAGGAAAAGAAGTTTCCTGACCAAAAATAAGATGGGAAGTATTCATTTAAGTTTATTCAAGGGTATTATAAGGGTTACTTAAGGGGTAATCTAAGTTTTGGATGAAAATATAAAGATAATTAAGGGTTAATTATAGGTTTTGATCATACTCTAGCTAAATTACAAGGGTAATTAAGGGTTAAATGTATGTTTTGAGCATGGATTATAGGGTTCAAGTTAAGCTTTAAGGTTAATTATGGGTTAATTATTCATCCTAGTGGGTTATGGAAGGTTAGAAAATAGATTTATGGGTTAGTTGGAGCTAATTGATGTGGTTTAAAGTTAGTTGTAGGGTAAACCTAAGGATAAATAATTAAATAAGTGGGTTATAGTCTATAAATAAATTATTAAATAGGTTAGTTATATCTTAAGGAACCTTTGCAAATTAAAAGGAATATATATTGATTATTTATTTCCACTAAGCCTAAGGTAATAATTAAAAAGGGTTAAATTAAATCTTAGTCTAAGGTATAGTATTTATTCTAAAGTTTAGTATTTAAATAAAAAAAGAAGAAGTGGAAGGTTATTTAAATCCTAAAGTTTTTGGTCCATAGAATATTTAAATAGTTGGATGAAATTGGGGAAATTCACATAAAGGAAAATCCCACGCCTTTTTTCTTGTTGAGTGTTGTTGGAGTGATGTGAAGTCAATTTAGGTAATTGGTTGAGTTATCTAAAGAGAATTGTAGGCTATGGTGGGCTACTCACATCTATTTAAGAAGGGAGTACGCGCTCACAAGTTCATGTCTTTTTTTCAGATTTGATTTACGAAGAATTGCAGCCTCTTGGTGAACTGAAGGCCTGTTGCCCTCTTTCATATATGTGTTTTTTTTCAGCTATTGGCGAACTGGAGATACACATGTGACCTGAAGTTTGAAAAGCAGAGATTGTCCTTAGTTTGAAACTTTTATTAGCTTGTATAGGCTATCTTTTAGACTGTCCTTTATAAACATCATCCTTGAGGTTGTATAGGACTTTGGTTATTAATTTAGTATCATCTTTTATGTCTAAAGAAAATTCTTCTAGTCCCACCTTTCTACCTTCATCGACTTTTGAATTGTTGTTTCCAAAACCAATAGAAGATAAAGAATTAATAAAAGAAGTAATAGTAGAAGAATCTTTGTATGATCCTAGGACAACTATAACTTTACTTTCTACTGTTCCTCCTAGTGTTAGTGAAGAACCTTTTCCTCCAACTGTAGATAGAAACGAAGAAAACATCCAAAAAGAAACAAACGAAACTATAAAAGATCAAATAGTTAGTGAAAAGATTATCCCACCTTCTTATTTTGACGCAATTGAACTTTATAGGAACGCTTCACCTTACGGACCCTAGGAAAACTTAAAACTTGTACCTGTCCTGCATAGTCACCCTGCGTGCGCCGTTAGCGAGACGACTGAATTGATCCGCCAGTCGTCAGAAATATCGCCCACACTTTGAACCCGACGTGAAACAAACGGCCTTGCAGCTCAGGTATAAATTTTAAATTTTGCATTGCATATACATTTATACGATTTTACATCAGTGCAGCTGCGTCTTCATCCTTGGAAGCTGTGGCATTTACGTGAGCTTGCAATCTTCTTGGTGTCGAGGGCTGGTCTGGTGACCTGAGCGCCTCCACGAAGATTGACAAGTAGGAGAACCTCGTCACGCCACCCCTTTCATCAACAATTGAAGCACAAAACGTTTGCACCCATTTTTTAGCAAACTATGTATTTAGGTTTTGATTCAAATCAATAAATGTATTGAATTTCACAGAAAGCACTGTTTTGAGCCTCATCTTCGAGCAGTTGGTATAATTTCTTTACCCTTACATTCTTGGGTGCAAAATTTTATTTTTTCTAGTATAGGTTAAAGGCAACTGGTTGTTAAACATAGGTTAAGTGTTAATCATAGCTTTATTTGCAACATTTTTGCATAGTAAAAACTTATCAAACTGGACGCTAACGGAATTTCAGAATTAGTAGCTGAACATAAGGAAAGAGTAACAAAAGAAGTTCAGGATATAGTTAGAATTGTTCACGCTAGGTCAAAACAAACTTCAAAAATGGACGAGCTATTTCAAATTATGATGCACGAGACGCAAGGACAAAAGGTAGTTGAAACGTTATTAAAGGATAAAGGGAAATTTACTGGTATGAATGTTACAAATTATTTAGACACGTTTGAGGAATTAGCTAAGTTACACGGTTTATCTGAAACAAAGTGGAAATCCTATCTTGGACGTCTGGCCATAGGTACTGTAAAAGCTATTATGGATATACATGACAATAAGGAATGGGATGAGTTTAGAAAAGAGCTGCATAAGGAATTCTACTTAGAAGACTACAATCAACATAGTCGAGAAGGATTTATGAAATGGATTAGTTCACCTAAGCCTCACATTTCGTTAACTCAACTCCATAGTGAATTTATGAAAAGATTCTCTCAATTACCTGAACAGGATAGAGTTGCCCTTACCCCAGATATCATTTTATATTTCCTTAAAATCTTGACTCCAGATATAAGGGTAGAGGTTGAGCGTAGGCTTGAAGAACCGGGAAAGAAATATGGGCTTACAGATGACTGGGGTGTAGTGAAAACTGTAGTTGAGGCGGTTGCTCACATGATCCAACGTAAAACACTCCTTTATGAATCGATGTCTCAACCATCTTCCAATTTTCCTCCGATTCAGGCAACTAGGGATACACATATAGATTCAAAAGTTGAGCCGACAACATCCACATCTAGAGTACCAACCAAGTTACAATTTGAGATTTTTTTTAACAAGTTAGACAATATGATGCATATGCACGAGAATATGTCTAAAGAGGTAGCGGCTTTGCAGAATGTGGTGTATGCCTTAAACCTACAAGATAAACCTGCAATGCAAGCTCATCCGACTATTTATCCTCAACCAGTAAATGCTCCAAATCCACCATTAGTAGCTCCGAATCATCCATTAGTACCTCCTAATCCACCTTTTATACCTCCTAATCCTCCAGTTGTACCCCAACCAATTCCTCAACCGATTCCTCAAGCATTTAACCAAAGAAATTTCAATGAAAGGAGAAATGCCAATGTGAGGAGATGTATCTGGTGCGATGCCACAGATCATTTGACTTACACATGTGAAGCATTGAAAGATGCGAAAGAGAAAAGACTTGTAATTGATATTGACAAGCGATTGTGCGACTATAGAACACATTTACCCTTAGCTGCCAATTGGGGAAAGGGAGGGATGCAGAAGCTGTATGAAAACCTTTCTGAGTCTTCGAAATCTGCTTCTGCTGTTAAACTAGAATATGTTGATAGTGACTCTGATTCCGAACAAACAAGGGAAACGAGGAACTACTCAATTGAAGCTTTGATAAAGGCGAGAGATGATATTATGCAGAAAATTGCGTGGAACTCTCCTGTCGATCAATTCTCGATATATTCGCATATTGCGAATGTTGAAGAGAAAAGAAAGAGGGATGATGAGCAAGATACAAATGATTCAGGTAGACGAATGACTAGAAGTAAGATGAGAGATGAGCCAAAGCCTAAGAATGTACAATTTGAACAAGGTGAAAGTTCTAAAACAAATGAGGAGCGAAGAAAAGAAATTAGGGAGGGTAAACAACCTGTGTTTAGTGAGCCAATTCAAACATCAGACAAAGTAGAGCAAATTCCTAGAACTGAAACAAAACCTGAAGAGAAACCAGAAAAGAAACCAAAACGAGTACCGAAAGCTATTCTTATTTCTGAACTTGAACAAAAAGTTGATTCGAAAGAAATATTGTATGACATCTTATTAAAAAGTGCAGTAACAATGACTTTAGAACAAATCTTCTCAATAGCAAAAATTGAATTTAAGGAAAATTTTATTAAACTAATTAAAAGGAAGAGATTCCCTCTGTCACAAGAGGTAGAGATGCAAGATGTTGCCGATGTAACTCACTTGATTCATGAATCTCTTTCTTTAGACTCAGAGGATGAAGAAGATAATACGTGTAATGTGAACAAAAATTTCTTAGGACCGATTGTACCAGATGACGAAACAAAAAACTCAAAGAGTGATTTTAGGAAAAGTTTTTGGGCGAGAGGCACACCGGAGATTAAAGTTAACTTAGGAGATCAGAAGAGATCATATTCTGCTTTAGCCCTAATTGACTCTGGGTCTGAAATCAATGTGATTTCGAAAGGATTATATGATAAGTTTAAATGGCCTATTGATAAAAATCACGGCTGGATAATGCGAACCGCGGACAATGGTTGTGGATCACTCTTAGGAGCATGTGCCAACATACCTCTAATGATAGGTGGAATCTCTGAGACATTCCACTTTTTCATTCAGGACAACTGCTCTTATGAAATTATCTTAGGTCAAGCTTTCATATGTGAAGCCAGAATGGAGACTAAAGTAATAGATGACGGCTCAGCATACGCAAGAATTAGATCTAAAGATGATCTACAATCGCTCCAAGTTATGATAGTCAGCCCAAACCATGTACGAAATAGGGAGCAAATTAGGAAAACACCTATCAGATCACAAGAAAAAAAGCACGAGAGTCATTTACCTCTTAGTAATTCTGGAACATACTTTGATCAAAATTTTTTCTAGAGACCATTGTTGAGCGAGACAACAGTGGTAATAGGTTTGATATCTCGCATAAATGTGTAAATAAAATAGAAAATGTATCTGTTTATTTTTCATCTTCAAAATTACAAATTCTAAATAATAAAGATATTCCTAGAAAAACAATAAAAAAATATGAAAAATATTTTGAAGATAAAGGATATATGTCTAAAACTGAAAATATTGAAAACATAATTGAAAATTCTTAGGAGCATGTGTATTTTATGCAAACTGTATTTGAAAATGGAACATTTAAGCTTAGAGAATTTGATGGTTCTTTATTGAAAAATTTGATTGCAGGAAAAAGAGTTAAGCTATTTAAAAAGAGAAATAATGAAGAATATGAAATTGAAGAAAATGATGCTGAAGATGATGCTGATGAAAATGAAGATGACGATTAAAATTCTATTTTAAAATCAGGTGAAACAGTTTTGATTAGAGATTCTTTAATTTTTTGTGTATATGCATAAGCATTACTGCATGGATTAAAAGGATATGTTTCAATTTATTTAAAAAAATCAAGTAGAATTAAGATATAGAAATATCTGAAATATTTATGATTGAAGCATAATAACTCGTATTTATATGAACTGAATCAGGAAGTTAAATAGAAATTTTGGAATTGGAAACTTGTAAAAGAAAAGGTAGTCTTATTTTGCATATATGT
This sequence comes from Ceratopteris richardii, assembly GCA_020310875.1. Lineage (NCBI taxonomy): Eukaryota > Viridiplantae > Streptophyta > Polypodiopsida > Polypodiales > Pteridaceae > Ceratopteris > Ceratopteris richardii. The sequence continues at coordinate 29,127 of MU260532.1, forward strand.
ATATGCTTAAAAGAAATTTTGTTCATTAGTAAATGGGATTTTATATCTTGCTTTTATTTTTTATGAGATCTGACCTCTAAATAAAATAAAAATTAATTAAAAACTTCATACCCAACTAGTTTATATGTATGTGTCTGTTGTTAGTGTGCTATGTTGGGCTAGTAGGCGGGTGGAACAACCTTGGTCGGGTGATCAAGGCCACAAGCTGCAGCTAGTTTCATCATAGGCCTTACCTATATGTTGTCATGCGCCTGCATGGGTCGGTAGGCGGGTGGAGTTACTCTGGTCGGGCGATCAGAGCCACGAGCTGACGTCGATTTCATGTAGGGCTGACATAGTTTGTCGTGCGCTATACCGGGTTGGCAGACAAGTGGGGTAAACTTGGCCGGGTGGACAAGTCCAGGAGTCGCACCCAATTTCGGTATAGGCCGATTTGTTAAAAATTAAAGAAAAAGCTGAGTTGGGATGAGGTAAGAAAAATGAAATGATTTAAGCAATAAAAGAGAGTCAGACCATAGGAAATAAAAGTAGGAGGCATATAATTCTGTTATCTGATGGGAAAAGTTTCCTTTTTGTATATGCTGTTATGAAGGATAAGTTACTTATTCTTAGCAAGTGACATGAACAGAAGGACTATAAGACTTATGATTTATTCTTATAAATATTTGTTTAAATGTGGATTCAAAAATATGACATGATATTTTATAACTTATTTCTATGTTGTTTTTTTAAATGATTTGTACAAATCTTTTTAATTGCATAAAGTGTGAATGCATGATGTAATAAAATTTTGAAATGATTTAAAATTATTTTCAAAAGAATTTGATTTGTTCCACTTGAATCTGCAGGTTGGCCCATCGGGACGATGTGCAGGTTTAGTGGGAGCGGATGTCGGAGAGAAATTGTTACTCTTAAAATATTACAAAAATTAAAAGATTAATTGATTGATTTAAGTTTGGTTAAATTATGGAATTTTGACTAATGTTTGACTTTAATTTTGCAGGAAAAGAAGTTTGCTGACCAAAAATAAGATGGGAAGTATTCATTTAAGTTTATTCAAGGGTATTATAAGGGTTACTTAAGGGGTAAACTAAGTTTTGGATGAAAATATAAAGATAATTAAGGGTTAATTATAGGTTTTGATCATACTCTAGCTAAATTACAAGGGTAATTAAGGGTTAAATGTATGTTTTGAGCATGGATTATAGGGTTCAAGTTAAGCTTTAAGGTTAATTATGGGTTAATTATTCATCCTAGTGGGTTATGGAAGGTTAGAAAATAGATTTATGGGTTAGTTGGAGCTAATTGATGTGGTTTAAAGTTAGTTGTAGGGTAAACCTAAGGATAAATAATTAAATAAGTGGGTTATAGTCTATAAATAAATTATTAAATAGGTTAGTTATATCTTAAGGAACCTTTGCAAATTAGAAGGAATATATATTGATTATTTATTTCCACTAAGCCTAAGGTAATAATTAAAAAGGGTTAAATTAAATCTTAGTCTAAGGTATAGTATTTATTCTAAAGTTTAGTATTTAAATAAAAAAAGAAGAAGTGGAAGGTTATTTAAATCCTAAAGTTTTTGGTCCATAGAATATTTAAATAGTTGGATGAAATTGGGGAAATTCACATAAAGGAAAATCCCACGCCTTTTTTCTTGTTGAGTGTTGTTGGAGTGATGTGAAGTCAATTTAGGTAATTGGTTGAGTTATCTAAAGAGAATTGTAGGCTATGGTGGGCTACTCACATCTATTTAAGAAGGGAGTACGCGCTCACAAGTTCATGTCTTTTTTTCAGATTTGATTTATGAAGAATTGCAGCCTCTTGGTGAACTGAAGGCCTGTTGCCCTCTTTCATATATGTGTTTTTTTTCAGCTATTGGCGAACTGGAGATACACATGTGACCTGAAGTTTGAAAAGCAGAGATTGTCCTTAGTTTGAAACTTTTATTAGCTTGTATAGGCTATCTTTTAGACTGTCATTTATAAACATCATCCTTGAGGTTGTATAGGACTTTGGTTATTAATTTAGTATCATCTTTTATGTCTAAAGAAAATTCTTCTAGTCCCACCTTTCTACCTTCATCGACTTTTGAATTGTTGTTTCCAAAACCAATAGAAGATAAAGAATTAATAAAAGAAGTAATAGTAGAAGAATCTTTGTATGATCCTAGGACAACTATAACTTTACTTTCTACTGTTCCTCCTAGTGATAGTGAAGAACCTTTTCCTCCAACTGTAGATAGAAACGAAGAAAACATCCAAAAAGAAACAAACGAAACTATAAAAGATCAAATAGTTAGTGAAAAGATTATCCCACCTTCTTATTTTGACGCAATTGAACTTTATAGGAACGCTTCACCTTACGGACCCTAGGAAAACTTAAAACTTGTACCTGTCCTGCATAGTCACCCTGTGTGCGCCGTTAGCGAGACGACTGAATTGATCCGCCAGTCGTCAGAAATATCGCCCACACCGTAAAGTGCTTTTCTTAATCTGCAAACAAAATTTGGGTATCTGGAACTTACAAACCCTTCCGGTTGTTCCATGTAGACTTCATCTGATATATATCCATTCAGGAATGCGTTCTTTATATCTAGCTGGCTTAGCTTCCATCCTTTTGATGCTGCTATAGCAATCACTGTCCTTATGGTTGACATCTTTGCCACCGGACTTAACGTCTCATCATAATCTATGCCATGCGTCTGAGCATAGCCCTTGATAACCAGTCTGGCTTTGTATCTGGCTATCCTTCTATCTGCAAGTTTCTTAACTTTGAAAACCCATTTATTTCCAATCACTTTCTTACCATTTGGTTTCGGAACAAGTTCCCATGTCTTGTTCTCCTCTAGTGCGATAAACTCTTCTTCCATTGCTTCTTCCCATTGCTTCTTGCCTTTAGCTTCATCATAGTTCTGAGGTTCTTCATCATCTTTGACCATATATGCATAATTTTTCTGAGTTATATATGAGGTATCATAAGAATACCTTTCTGGTTGTCTTCTATTTCTGTTTGACCTTCTTGGTTCAAACTCTTCATGTGTATTTGAATACACGTCTTTTTCAAATCCCTGTTCATATTCATTTCTCATACCTGATCCGATCCTAGACGTACTTGCCTGCATATGATCTTCATCTCTATTCACCTGCACAATTGATTTCCCTTTCTCTCTTCTTCTTACTTCTTCTTCGAATTCTTCCGGTGTATGATTCTGATCTGTATACCAGCTTTTCTGTTCATCAAATGTAACATCTCTGGAAACGGTAAACTGTTTTGTTAGAGAACTCCATAATCTGTAGCCCATCTGCTTTTCATCATATCCGACGAACACATATTTCTCTGCTTTTGGTTCAAGCTTATGTCTGAGTTGTGACGGTACATAAGCATAAGCTATTGATCCAAACACTTTGCAATGATCAAGTGTTGGCTTCTTTCCCCACCAGTCTTCATACGGGGTCAGTCCATCTAATGCCGTACATGGTAATCTGTTTACCAAGTATGTAGCTATATTTACAGCTTCAACCCAAAGATAATTTGGACAATCCTTTTCCTTTAGCATAGCTCGTGCAAACTTGACTAGAGTTCGGTTCCTTCTTTCTGCTACACCATTTTGTTGTGGTGTATACCTGCAGGTTATTTCTCTCTTAATACCTTCATTCCAAAGATAGTCACTGAACTCTCGGGAGAAGTATTCTCCCCCTCCATCAGACCTCAGTCTCTTCAGCTTTCGACTTGTGAGTCTTTCAGCATATGCATGAAAATGTATGAAAGCTCCAAACACTTCTGATTTCTCTTTCAAAACATAAAGAGTTATCCATCTTGTAGCATCATCAATGAAAAGAACATAATACCTCGATCTGTTGATTGATCCTTCTTTTGTGGGACCCCATACATCATTAAGGCTTTTGATTTTCAGAATATTTGATTCCGCTTCTCTTTATCTTCCTTTGTCTGTACGTTGTGGTCGAGAATCGGCATCCGAGCTTATGAACCATTATGAAATTTCGAATCAATATAATGATCCCAAATCAGTGGTGGAGATTCAAAGTCCATGCTCGGAAATCAAATGAGTATTATTGTGAAGATAAAGTTAAGTTTAATTTATGGACGGACATCACAATCTATTGATATTTCTGTATCATGTATATCTGCATATAGTGTGATTACATGCGCACACACCATGTGAATGTGTGTATCGAGACTCATTCATATTATGAAAATGTGTGATGAATTGAAAACGAGTGCGAATAGAGAGCATAATGTTGAATATGGTTTTATATGTTCATGTGCGACCATGGTCTTATATGTGTGTTTCTGTGTGTATTTGTATGAATGTGTGTGCATATATGAGTGGGTGTATGCACATGACCATGTGTAAGCACCTACCTGTGAGTTTAGTATGTATTGTTTGCTTCTGGAATGAAGTACAGGTGGCATTTATGAGAATGGTAGGAAGCAACATGGAAGGACGAGAGTTCCCATCACGCGGGAGGGTGCGAAAAACCGAAAATGGGAAAATGGCAATGATTGGTACGATCGCAGCCAGAGGGAGGATCGAGGGCAGCGAAAGGAATTCATCATTCTTTCAGGCAGTACAACAGAGGAGGAGGTTATTTATTTTTCTTTTGTAGGAGCAGATCAAGAGGATGGAACACACGTTTAGTGTCTGTCTGGAAAAACTGTGGAGATTAATGATTGTTACATCCGACAGAAGTAGCTATGCGGCAGGGATGGAACACCGGATGGAGAGGCCAATTTTATCCTGAAAAACTGTTGCGCTCGATTGATGTGTGATCCTTGAAGACTGACAACGCTGACTGATGGTCGATTGGAAATTCACATGCTCTGAACAGTGATGATCAACTCTAGGAAATCGAAGGAATAGCGCAGTCAACGGACAGATTGGCGCTGCAGTTTCTGAAGAGTGCTATCTGACAGAGGGCGGAAAGGAAAGAACCTCTTTGGTTGGCAGCTCTGGCAGGAGGAGTTTTCCCTCTGTTTCCTTGTCTGATACGGGTGTATGAGGAATTTTAGCTCGAGCAAGTGCAGACTAGACAGGTGCATTCTATTTCCGAATCTATGACCTCTTGTTGAAATGTATGAAACTCTGTTTGTATCAAATCATATGTATTTCCCCTCAAACTCTTGTGTTGCTGAACTGAATGAAGTGTAATCCAAAGTGCACGCGTATTTACAGAGGGTTTTAGATTTCTGTTGTTTTTGTTTTGGCTTTGAAATACAAAAAGCTCTTTGTTTTCTTAAATTATCTGACGTATTGTCCTTTGTTTTGAAGTGAGGCATATATCTGTTTCATGCACAGGAATTTAAATGCGCATGATGAAATAACGAATGAACACAGAATTCTATGCACATTTCATACAACTTTTAGCACATTTCACGAATGCAGACAATGTATATGTGACGCATATGAATATTTACAACACCACATAAGAATTTTGAAATGATTTGCTGGATTGTCTAGAATGCACTTTGTCAGGAGCCAACTTAAGTACTTGAATAGCACATGGACTAGTCTATCGATTTAATTCTAAACATTCTGTTATGTTCTAGGGAAACATACCCGTAAGGGAAGATACTCCTAAGCTTCTTGTAATTCGTTTTGCAGATTATTTTGCAAGTTAGGGAAACGTTTTGTGAATTACTTTTCCAACTCCTCGTGTAAGCAAAGTTGCAAAGTTCTATGCATTCCACGGTACTCATCCAGTTTAACATAACAATGAAAGCATTATACTATGAACTGAAGACCCCAGTGCGCATTTCATCTGCTTCCCCAAATTTTGCATATTTTATACCATGAAGAAATTACACTTTTAGCACTTGCTTCTTCGAAGATTTGCGCTCATACTATGATTACAGGTGAATATATATAAGCTGTGGTTGTCATGTTTCGAATGTTCTGCATGTTGTTTCGCAGCATGAATTATTATTCGTTGCATAGGTATTCGTTTGATGAATATCGAACTAAGTTTGAAGCGCAAGCTACGTGTAGTTTCTAAATTATAAGTGCAAAATCTCTTACTGTTTAATATTTAAGAAGGGTACTATGTAATAATTGAACGAAAGAAGAGTGCTTGTGAACAAAGTCACTTCTTGGATATTTGCAGATATGAATGAGAAGAAGTGTCAATAATGAGGGTTGGATATTGTGTAAATACTGTTATGTTCTAGCATGGTCATTAAAAGCTAGAAAAATGTTCGGGTCGTATGAATGTCTATGTTTTCTACGAAGAACTCTTGTTTCCTAGACATACTGCAGTCTGCACAAGTTTTCTCTATGCACTTGAGCTCTAATCGGTTTTTTTTTTTATGGGTTACAGTATTGAAAGAACATATTTATTTGTTAGTTTAAATTAGCAATATGATATACGAGTTCTACATACCTTCATTAAGCAACCCTTGTGACTCAAGTCTCCCCGATTCACTATCCCTTTCTGTTTCTCTCACTACGTGACCATCATACTTAGTATAATCAACATCTTTCTTGGAAGGCTAATACGCCCATGATTAATAATATTCAGGATGATTGCTTAAATGATGGTTCACCGTTACAACTTTATATGATACGACGAGTGAAAAGAATGTGATATGTTTCATTTGAATCGCTAGGCAGCCTATGGCCTTTAGTCTTCCGAGTTATTAGCAATCTTGTTAATCTGTACTATCCATATTTGAAGTGAATACATCTGTTTTTGCTACAAGCATTGCCAAGATATTGAACTGACATTTCAAAGTGTCAATAACGAACTGCATCAGATTTGTGCCGTGAGCTTGTAAGCTCTAGAGGATTGTCATGCTAAGTTTTTATGTCATTGGCTTCTTTGACACTAAACACTCAAACTAAACCAGGAAACACTCATACTCTCTCTAAGGCCTTCTCCTTCCTTATCACTTTCCCCTCCTTTTGTCCAACTCGACGACATACCTGGCGAACCCGACGTGAAAGGAGGAGAGTGTAGAGATTCTGATCCTAGTTTAAAGAGTGGTGCAGTTGAGTGAGCTCATTGTGCTTGACCATTTATGGGCGACGCAACGATGGATGTTATAACCCAACTTCTGCGCTTTCAGCAGGACGAGAAAAGACGAAGTGCCATTCAGGCATTTCATGAGCGAGTAGTCAGAAGAAGTGGATATTTCAGTGGTAAAAATGTTACTCGTTTTTGCAAGGAATATGAATTGGAGGCACGATACCTTGGTACGGGTCTAACACCATTAAGTGATCAAGAATTAATTGACAATTTTGTATACGTTTCAGAATTACATTTGCGTGACCAACTAGTTGTGGATGCACCTCGACTAGTTATAGAAGGGCAAATAAGATGGTCACAATACAAGATGATACTCACAAGGATGTTTGCACTGGATGACGAAGATAAAGTGACTACATCCACATTTCTAAAGTGGATACATAAACCAAAAGATCAATCTGTTCTAGATATAAAAAGAGAGTTTGATCAGCAATTTGCAGATTTATCTGATTATGATAGGAGGGCTATGGATCAAGAAAAGGTATCCTTGTTTCTCCGGGCTATAGATTCGAAAGCCCGAGAAGAAATTTTCCCACAATTACAACAGATAGGAACTGAGTCTGGTCTTACCGAAGACTGGGGTAATGTAGATGAAGCTGTTAGGGGATATGTAGAAAAGCAAAGAACTTTGTCTAAGTTCATGCAAAGCTGGCATGATGATTTGCAAGAAGAACAAGCTCAGGCTGTTCAGCAACCTGTACAGAACCCTCAGGTAAACCTACCAATACCAAAGGATGTTGTGCCCACTAATACAATGGAAGATATGTTTAAAAAGTTTAGTGACTTTACGATTCAAAGTATGAAGCAGATGATTGAATCTCAATCTTTACAAGCACCGGCACCTAAAAATCCAAAAGCTCCAGAAATTAAAAGATGTATTTGGTGTGACTCTTTGGAGCATAACAGATACTCATGTGAGAGCTTCAAAGAAGCATTAGCAAAGAACTTGATATTCGTTAAGGAAAAGATGATATATGACTCTAAGACTGAAGAAAAAGTAAACATTAATTTTGGTCGGGGAGGAATGAGAATATTCTTCCCTGGCACATGTGAAAACGTTGCTTCAACATCGCATACAAATACATGTCAGGTAGTTGACGAAAATAATGATTTAGAACCGTGGTCTAAAGTAATAAAGTCCTTAGACCGCGGGAAGATGCATCATGAAATTTTAAAGACAGCTAGTAATGAAATCCGAGGGGTAAGTGGATGGGATGATCCTGTAGATACTCTCTCGGTTGTTACATACCTATGCTCTTCGGTAGAGCATGAAGCAGTAGTGGAAGAGAAACGAAGAAGAACCAATGAGGGTGAAGAGGAGAAAAGAAGAACTTGGCATCAAGTAGAAGCTTTACAAGATCAAAATCAACCCACTCAAGAAATTCCACTATTCCAAATACCAATAATCCAACCAAATCAAATTCTGACCCAAGTTCAAAACCCTACTTCTACTGAGGTGCTAATTTCTACTGAAGTTAATAATCCTTCCCAGGATCAAGAGATGGAACCCGCAAGAAGAAAACAAGGAAATATTGAACTAAATGGCTACATTGATGAAGCTCGATTCAAATATTTTTCGACAAATAGAGATTTAATTGACTCAAATGAATGTGTCCAGATATTTACACATGAAGTATTTAAGCAAGAATCGATGACCGAGGAGATGTATGAAGAATGTGATCTAAGTGTATCCTCTGAAGAGAATGAGAAAGAAGCGATGGAGATGGATTCAGAATCCTATGATAGCATTTTAAATAAAGAAATTGAAGATTATGATTTTCTTGATTATGAAGATATGGATTCCCTTCATGTTGAAGGAGAGATGGTTTTGGACCATAGCGATGATGAAAAATTCTTGGAAAGATTAGAAAGAGAAGCAGATTCAATAATTGCTGACGTTGAAATAGAAAGAAATCATGATAGACTGCATGACAAAAATATATTGTTGTGCGAGGATGATGAAGACTTGTACCTAATGAGAGAATCTAATGAATCAATTCAAATTTGTGATTCTAATGAAGACATGGGTCTAATGCAAGATGATGCAAATAAGGAGATTTTCCCAAATGACTTGAAGCATGAAATGAATAAAAATCTATACTTGAAAGATTTTTTTAATAATGATCTAAACACTTCAGAATTTAAAAATTTGTACACATGTGCTCTTCATTTATCATGTGTCTTTTCATATGATGCATATGAGAGGATCATGAACAAAGGTGACTATGCTCAAATCATTGAATCATGGATTTTCAAGTTTTTCAAAAGCTATGACTACTATTTAAACCATCAAGGAATAGACAAGCAAATGAAGTGGCTTGTACACATATCTAACTTATTTAAGAATGCTACCATGATTGATGCAGTTCAGAGATGGCTTCTTTTAAAGCACAGCTTCTTTGGTGAGTATGTATCAGAGAAGGTAAGATTGAAGGAAGAATCTTTTCAATAAAATTCCATAATACTTAAAGAAATGTTTTTGTAAATAGGAATGTATATATCTTATGTTTTTGCTTTGATTTGAAGAAAGACACAGGAATCAAATCAATAAATTGAAGATAGCGATTCATAATGAAACAAGAAGAGGAGATTGGAGGCGACAAGCTCAAGTGGCTTCTGACTTCATACTGGTGAGATGTTATTACTTCAGTTTTTTGTTTTCTCTTGTATATGTGTATATAAAAAGACTGCAAGATTAAGCATATAATGCATATAGAAACACATAAAGAAGAAAATTAAGTAGACCAAAGATCTCGTACCACTAATAAGATTACATATGATGTATAAGGACTGAGATTATATGAGGAAGATTAGAAGATGGACTAGAACTTTCGAGAACAAGACCGAGGAAGGTGAAGGGAAGACCTAGACTAAGTATTTGTATATACTAGTGTTTATGAGCACTTGATGAGTGAGACACTTCGACTTCTACTCTTGATCTCTCATCTGACCTAATCTTCAGACAGATTATATCTTGAGAAAAGAATTCTTATACCAGCCAGCTATCTATATGTATGTGTATGTGTTGTTGGGTGCTTCGATGAGCTAGTAGGCGGGTGGAACTACCCTGGTCGGGTGATCAGGGCCACGAGCTGATGCTAGTTGTGTCGTATGGCCTGACCTACATGTTGTTACGCGCTCATACGGGTTGATAGGCGAGTGGAGTCACTCTGACCGGGTGGTTAGAGCCACGAGCTGACGTTGATTTCGTATGAGGCTGACATTGTGCTTCGTGCGCTATGTCAGGTCGGTAGATGGGTGGGCTAAACCTGGCCGGGTGGTCAGGTCCACGAGTCGCATCCGATTTCGACATAGGCCAAAAAGTGTGGAAAAATAAATAAATAAAAAAAATAAAAGCAAAGATATAAAGGTTGAGCTGGGATAAAGAATTAAAATAAAGAAAGACAAAATAAAAATATGAGAAAAATAAGAAAAGGATCTGAAGGGGCTTCAGATGATAGAAGATCAATAGGGAAGCCAGAAGCGAGTTTCATAAATCGAGTTAGTGAAGACTGGTATATGCAAATGCTTCGGATAGGCTACTAGATCTGACCGGGTCGAGTTAACGAGAGAGCTAAGAAGTTTTCGAATTACTCATATGATTTCTAGTCTGAGTGCATTAATGTATTCTGATATGTTGTATGAGGTGTTTTTGTCTACCTTCTTTTCTTGATTTATGCCAAGTTTAATACATATTCATATTTCATGCATCCAGTTGAAATTTCTTTAAGTAGTGTTTATTTGCCACGACCACTTGATCCTCGCTTGTATTTAATGTTGTGTATGCAGGTTGGTGGTGCATCCGGAGGATGCACAGGTTCAGAGGGGGTGGATGTGGTCGAGAATCGGCATCCGAGCTTATGAACCATTATGAAATTTCGAATCAATATAATGATCCCAAATCAGTGGTGGAGATTCAAAGTCCATGCTCGGAAATCAAATGAGTATTATTGTGAAGATAAAGTTAAGTTTAATTTATGGACGGACATCACAATCTATTGATATTTCTGTATCATGTATATCTGCATATAGTGTGATTACATGCGCACACACCATGTGAATGTGTGTATCGAGACTCATTCATATTATGAAAATGTGTGATGAATTGAAAACGAGTGCGAATAGAGAGCATAATGTTGAATATGGTTTTATATGTTCATGTGCGACCATGGTCTTATATGTGTGTTTCTGTGTGTATTTGTATGAATGTGTGTGCATATATGAGTGGGTGTATGCACATGACCATGTGTAAGCACCTACCTGTGAGTTTAGTATGTATTGTTTGCTTCTGGAATGAAGTACAGGTGGCATTTATGAGAATGGTAGGAAGCAACATGGAAGGACGAGAGTTCCCATCACGCGGGAGGGTGCGAAAAACCGAAAATGGGAAAATGGCAATGATTGGTACGATCGCAGCCAGAGGGAGGATCGAGGGCAGCGAAAGGAATTCATCATTCTTTCAGGCAGTACAACAGAGGAGGAGGTTATTTATTTTTTTTTTGTAGGAGCAGATCAAGAGGATGGAACACACGTTTAGTGTCTGTCTGGAAAAACTGTGGAGATTAATGATTGTTACATCCGACAGAAGTAGCTATGCGGCAGGGATGGAACACCGGATGGAGAGGCCAATTTTATCCTGAAAAACTGTTGCGCTCGATTGATGTGTGATCCTTGAAGACTGACAACGCTGACTGATGGTCGATTGGAAATTCACATGCTCTGAACAGTGATGATCAACTCTAGGAAATCGAAGGAATAGCGCAGTCAACGGACAGATTGGCGCTGCAGTTTCTGAAGAGTGCTATCTGACAGAGGGCGGAAAGGAAAGAACCTCTTTGGTTGGCAGCTCTGGCAGGAGGAGTTTTCCCTCTGTTTCCTTGTCTGATACGGGTGTATGAGGAATTTTAGCTCGAGCAAGTGCAGACTAGACAGGTGCATTCTATTTCCGAATCTATGACCTCTTGTTGAAATGTATGAAACTCTGTTTGTATCAAATCATATGTATTTCCCCTCAAACTCTTGTGTTGCTGAACTGAATGAAGTGTAATCCAAAGTGCACGCGTATTTACAGAGGGTTTTAGATTTCTGTTGTTTTTGTTTTGGCTTTGAAATACAAAAAGCTCTTTGTTTTCTTAAATTATCTGACGTATTGTCCTTTGTTTTGAAGTGAGGCATATATCTTTCATGCACAGGAATTTAAATGCGCATGATGAAATAACGAATGAACACAGAATTCTATGCACATTTCATACAACTTTTAGCACATTTCACGAATGCAGACAATGTATATGTGACGCATATGAATATTTACAACACCACATAAGAATTTTGAAATGATTTGCTGGATTGTCTAGAATGCACTTTGTCAGGAGCCAACTTAAGTACTTGAATAGCACATGGACCAGTCTATCGATTTAATTCTGAACATTCTGTTATGTTCTAGGGAAACATACCCGTAAGGGAAGATACTCCTAAGCTTCTTGTAATTCGTTTTGCAGATTATTTTGCAAGTTAGGGAAACATTTTGTGAATTACTTTTCCAACTCCTCGTGTAAGCAAAGTTGCAAAGTTCTATGCATTCCACGGTACTCATCCAGTTTAACATAACAATGAAAGCATTATACTATGAACTGAAGACCCCAATGCGCATTTCATCTGCTTCCCCAAATTTTGCATATTTTATACCATGAAGAAATTACACTTTTAGCACTTGCTTCTTCGAAGATTTGCGCTCATACTATGATTACAGGTGAATATATATAAGCTGTGGTTGTCATGTTTCGAATGTTCTGCATGTTGTTTCGCAGCATGAATTATTATTCGTTGCATAGGTATTCGTTTGATGAATATCGAACTAAGTTTGAAGCGCAAGCTACGTGTAGTTTCTAAATTATAAGTGCAAAATCTCTTACTGTTTAATATTTAAGAAGGGTACTATGTAATAATTGAACGAAAGAAGAGTGCTTGTGAACAAAGTCACTTCTTGGATATTTGCAGATATGAATGAGAAGAAGTGTCAATAATGAGGGTTGGATATTGTGTAAATACTGTTATGTTCTAGCATGGTCATTAAAAGCTAGAAAAATGTTCGGGTCGTATGAATGTCTATGTTTTCTACGAAGAACTCTTGTTTCCTAGACATACTGCAGTCTGCACAAGTTTTCTCTATGCACTTGAGCTCTAATCGGTTTTTTTTTTATGGGTTACAGTATTGAAAGAACATATTTATTTGTTAGTTTAAATTAGCAATATGATATACGAGTTCTACATACCTTCATTAAGCAACCCTTGTGACTCAAGTCTCCCCGATTCACTATCCCTTTCTGTT
>MU260532.1:45000-50000 GCA_020310875.1 Ceratopteris richardii
AAAATCGACTGTTCTGAATGACAGTTTCTGACATAGGTAACTTGTGAAGTTAATTTCTCAAGTTATACTAAAGCTTTTGAAGTAATTCAACTTCATACAAAGTTTCATCAAAAACTTTACATGTTTGATAGGTCAATGTGGAGAAATAGTGCAGCAGACTTTTCTGTGTTTCATCTTCTTCACAGATTTGTTAATCCTTTGATAGTTAGTAATTGATCCTCTAAATTAGTGGAAGTTTTTGACTTACTCTTGGTATAGAGGTGCTCTAATCACAAGAGTAGGTTGTTCTTTTGGAGATCAACACTCTCCATCAGTGGTATCAGAGCAGGAGACATCAAATTAAGGAAAGGAGGATCCCGACTGCTGCAGATTCAAGAAATTCAACACTTGAAGGACTAAGAAGTGAAAGCTTGGAGTCAAAGCTTGAGGAGGAGACTATTTGACATCAAGAAAGGCAAAAGGAGTCTAATTCGAAGTAAAGGTACATACATTGTTTGTAAAGCTTGAAGATTTCAATACACAGGTGGACACAAGATGGGAGAAAGCTTGTAGATTGATAAGCTAGATAGGGAGAACTATCCAACATGGTCCATGAGGATGGAAGCACACCTCATGAGCAAAGATCTTATATCATTTATTACAGGAGATGAAGAAAAACCAGAGTTTGCAGATCCTAGTATTCCTACTAGGGAAGAGCTTGCAATGTTGAAGACTTGGATGAGAAAGGATGCTCAAGCAAGGAGTATCATTTACATGGCTGTAAATGATTACCTTCTACCTCACATTAGAGGTTTGGAAAGTGCTACAGATGTTTGGAATGCCTTGGAAGAGCATTTCCAAAATACAACTAAGTCAAGGAAGTCCTCACTATGGGCTGAGTTCACAACCTTCAAGAAGAAGAGCTCACAATCAATTTCAGATTATGTGGCAAGGATGAAAGATATTGCAGATAGCTTGGGAGCAGTAGATGAAGACATTGAAGAGGAAAAGTTGGTAAGACAAATACTTACAGGTTTGAGAGGAGATGAGAAGTGGAAGCCTTTTATATTGTCCATAGAATTGTCACTTGACCACTTTACTCCTGATCTTAATCAATTGCTAGGACACATGCTAACCTTTGAGCAGGATCTTAAAGGAGACAATGATAGAAGTACAAGTCAAGCTATGTACTCCAAAGACAAGAAAAAGAATGGCAAGGGAAAGCAATCAAATGATGATGAAGGGAATTCAAATCAAGCTAACTTCACAAAAGGAAAGATGAATTTCAGAGGTAAAGGAAGAGGAGGTAAGAACAAAGATAATACTAAAGCTTGTTGGATTTGTGGCAGAACAAATCATTTGGCAAATGATTGTTGGTATAACAATCAAAATGGTGGAAGCAATAATCAGAATTATAATCAAAGAGGTAGAGGAGGCAGAAACCAAAGAGGCAATTTCAGAGGAAGAGGAGGTAGGACATCATATGGTAGAGGAGGTGGAAGAAACTTCCAATCTCAGTCCTACAACAATAATTATTACAATTATGCATCAGATCAGAAGGATGACATGACTCTTATCTTGAATGCAACTCATGAATCAATGGGAGAAGATCAAAGAGTGTTTTATATTGACTCAGGGTGCAGCAACCATCTGAGTGGGAATCTATCTTTGATGACTGATATGGAAGCAAGGGTGAATGGACATACAGTTCAGACAGGTGACAATACCAAACATAAAGTGGAGAGTATAGGATCAGTGAAGACAAAGAGTGGAAGTACACTTCTGAGCAAGGTACTTTATGTTCCTACTATTCCTAAAAATTTGATAAGTGTAGGGCAAATTGTGGAGAAAGGATATGAGGTAAGATTCACAAATGATGGTGTTTATGTACAAGATCCAAATCAGGGATATAGAAACATAATTGCAGGTAAAAAGGAAGGAAGATTGTTCACTCTCAAAGTCCAAGGTAATGTGGGACATGCATTATTTACCTATGGAAGTCAAAAGGTATCTGAATTAGACCTATGGCATAAAAGGCTAGGTCATTTCAATGAGAGAGCTATAAAGGAGATGTCAAAGAATCAAATGGTGCTTGGATTGCCAAATATTGAAGGGCAACATATGGTGTACAAGTGTGAAGCTTGTCAATTAGGTAAAGCACATAAGAGTTCTTATAACAAATCAGGGTACAAGTATTCAAATATGCTTGAATTGGTTCATACAGATGTATGGGGTCCCTCAAGGGACTATAGCATAAATGGATCCAGATATTATGTGTTGTTTGTTGATGATGCAACCAGGTGGATTACTTTGTATGTAATCAAGGATAAATCAGAAGTTTTCAAGACATTCAAACATTTTCATGCCTATGCAGAAAGGATCACAGGGCAAAAGCTCAAGAGATTAAGATCAGATGGAGGGGGAGAGTATTTCTCTAAAGAGTTTGATGATTATTTGTGGAATGCAGGTATCAAAAGAGAAGTAACTTGCAGGTACTCCCCTCAACAGAATGGAGTTGCAGAAAGGAGGAATAGGACTCTTGTAGAGTTTGCAAGAGCCATGATGAAGGAAAAGAATTGTCCAAATTACTTATGGGCAGAAGCCATTAACACTGCAACATATCTTGTGAATAGGTTGCCTTGCAAAGCTTTGGATGGAGGAACCCCTTATGAAGCATGGTGGGGTAAGAAGCCTACTCTTGATCATTGTAAAGTATTT
The DNA here is from genome assembly GCA_020310875.1 of Ceratopteris richardii. Classification (NCBI taxonomy): domain Eukaryota; kingdom Viridiplantae; phylum Streptophyta; class Polypodiopsida; order Polypodiales; family Pteridaceae; genus Ceratopteris; species Ceratopteris richardii. Next base: position 47,698 of record MU260532.1, read on the forward strand.
GGATGTATTGCATATGCTTATGTTCCTTCACAATTAAGACATAAGCTAGAACCAAAAGCAGAGAAGTATATATTTATTGGATATGATGATAGACAGATGGGTTACAGGTTGTGGAGTCCATCCACAAAGAAATTTCTTGTTACTAAAGATGTGACATTTGATGAGCAAAATATATGGTATACAGGATCACCAAATGAGTTTGTAGGTGTTGAAGAAATTCAAAGGAAAGGAAAGGCAAAGGTAAAAGTATGTGAAGAAATTGTTGATGAAGTTGACTCTAGAAGTAGAGTGCAGGATCATGTAGAAGAAGGGCCAAGATTTGATCCAGAATCAAATGAGGCTGAAACTTCGAGAAGTGCAGAAATCAGAAGATCTACAAGAGAAAGGAAAGAACCTATAAGGTATAGTTATGATACATCTTTCCTAACAACAAAAGATTATGCCTACATTGTGAGAACAGAAGAAGATCCAACCACTTATGAAGAAGCCAAAGGTAAACAGAATTGGGAGAAGGCAATGCAGGAAGAGTATGATGCTCTACTTGAAAATGAAACTTGGGAACTAGTACCAAGACCAAAGAATCAGAAGGTCATTGGATGTAAGTGGGTATATAAAACAAAGAGGTTTGCAGATGGTAAGGTGTCTAGATATAAGGCTAGACTTGTGGTCAAAGGTTATGCCCAAACTTATGGGGTAGATTATGATGAAACCTTTAGTCCTGTTGCTAAGATGTCTACAATTAGGACATTGATTGCTATTGCTGCTTGTAAAGGATGGAGATTATCACAATTGGATGTGAAAAATGCATTTCTAAATGGATACATTGCAGATGAAGTATATATGGAGCAACCAGAAGGCTTCATGGAATCAATTGGATCAGATTATGTGTGTAAGCTCAAGAGAGCTTTATATGGGTTGAAGCAAGCCCCAAGAGCTTGGAATTACAGATTGGTCAAGTTCTTGAATGAATGTGGATTTCAAGCATCAAAGGCAGATAGTAGCTTGCTAGTGAAGGCAAGTGAAAATGGATACATTTACATGTGCATTTATGTTGATGATATTATTGTTACAGGAACAGATGCTCAAGGAATCAATGAACTTAAAAGACAAATAGAGAAGGAGTTTAAGATAAGTGATTTGGGAAACTTATCTTATTTTCTAGGAATGCAGATTGTGTATACTCAACATGGAGTATATGTTTCACAAGAGAGATATTTGAAGAATCTTCTAGTCAAGTTTAACATGGAAGATTGCAAGACCTCAACTACACCATTGGAGGTAAATCATAAATTAAGCAGGTATGGAGGTGAAGAGTTCAATGATATGAAGAAATATCAGAGTTTGGTAGGTAGTTTAATCTATGCTACCTTGATAAGGCCAGATCTATCATATGCAGTAGGTGTGTTGTCACAATTTATGCATTGTCCAAAGAAGACTCATTGGATTGCAGCCCAAAGGGTACTCAGATATATCAAAGGAACCCTAAGTGAAGGTTTGTATTATGGTTTCACTTCTGACACAAGAATCAAAGTGTTTAGTGATGCAGATTGGGCAGGTGACTCAGATGATAGAAGGTCTACTCATGGGTATCTGTGTTATGTTGGAGATAAGCTAGTTTCTTGGTGTTCAAAGAAGCAACATACAGTTGCTTTATCATCCACAGAAGCTGAGTATAAGGGAATGGTAGAAGCTGCAAAGGAAGTGATATGGTTGAAGACCTTGATGAAAAGTTTTGAGATTGATCATAGTATTCCAATAATTTTTGGAGACAATATGAGTTCTTTGTATTTGGCAGCTAACCCTGTTTTTCATGCCAGGACTAAGCATATAGAGATTCAGTATCATTTCTTGAGGGAAAAGGTACTAGATAAAGAGATTGAAGTGATGTACACTCCAACAAAAGAGCAAGTGGCAGATATGATGACAAAGAGCTTGGATGGACCTAAGTTGCAAAGGTTCAAAGACATGGCAGGTATAAAGAAGATAGAGAAAACCTCAATTGATGATTGAGGGGGAGCTGTTGGTGCAGATCAATCACCAATTGAAGGCTTGGAAGATTAAAGGATGAAGGAAGAATCAATTCTTAAAGTTTGGAAGAAGATTACATTCAGAGGATAAGAGAAGTGTACACAAATGTACATTAGTATAGTCATAGCAGACTTTGATCTTTTGTTTAGTAAGAATCATGTACAAATTTATCTATAAATACTTTGAGAAAAGTCGGGGCAAGTATGAGAGAATATGTGAAAATAGTTAGAAGTCAAGAATGAGGAAGTTAGATGTCATGAGATAGAGAAAAAGTT
>MU260532.1:87500-95000 GCA_020310875.1 Ceratopteris richardii
AAGGCAAAGGGTAAGCAGTGTGTACAGAAGAAACCACTCAAGAAGTTGAAGATAACCATAGATGAAGTATCCACTGAGTCAAGTTTTGAAACAAATTGCTAAGAGAAAGCTTGTGAGAAAAGTGAAGCTATTCCACCTTCCCATAAATATTATCCACAGAACACCAATTGATCCAATCATAGGGAGGAGGACCCTTGAGATCAGGGAGCCACATAATCTGCATGTGCAAAACCTAAAGAAAAACATGATGATTAACCCTCATGCAACTATAGTTCCCTTTCTTGTGATGGTGGACCCAAATGAATGTAGCTGTGTAGAAGATTTCAATGAGGGTTTGTTTGAGGATTACACGTACTATGTGATTGGTGGATCACACTCTATAGAGGTCCGTAGATAGTTGGTGAAGGAGCATCCCACAACCTCCTTCTTTAGGTATGCAGAGTGCAAGATATATGTAGGACTTACTATTGAAGAGGCCAAGATTCTCTAAGGAAAGATGCTGGGACAGTACATCCTAATCTGAGGAAGCAATGTCTTATTGAGGTTGGGATTGCTATTGATGAGAATATGAAATCAGATACCTTGTGGAAATTTGACCCTTGGTTTCAACTAGCCTTCAGAACAAGTGATATATGGGATCTCCAAGATAAGTTTTTTACAATGTGGGAAAATACGGAGGTTAACAGCCAAAAACATAGGAAGTCAAGGCTAGATCTTCAAGTGGATGTAAAGGGAAAGGAAGGAAACCTGACCTTTCCATTGAAGAGGCTGCTGAGGATATGAAGCTGACACCATGGAGATCCCTACAAGGGATCAAGGATGATACCTTGATAATATCCTATCTATCTATCTATCTATCTATCTATCTATCTATCTATCTATCTATGTATCTATGTATCTACCTATCTATCTATCTATCTATCTATCTATCTATCTATCTATCTATCTATCTATCTATCTATCTATCTATCTATCTATCTATCTATCTATCTATCTATCTATCTATCTATCTATCTATCTATCTATCTATCTATCTATGTATCTATCTATCTGTCTATCTATCTATCTATCTATCTATCTATCTATCCATCTATCCATCTATCTATCTATCTATCTATCTATCTATCTATCTATCTATCTATCTATCTATCTATCTATCTATCTATCTATCTATCTATCTATCTATCTATCTATGTAGTTATTGTTGGAAGTGAGGTAGGCCCTTAGGCTCATGTCACAGGTCCATGGTTCCATAGTTCCAGTTATGTACAACATTAATTCCAGCAATCTTCCATATTGACAAAACATGAACATATCACAACTTAATCATACAAATGATGAGACAAAGATAGAGAAAGAATAGACGACATGTGTAAGGTGTTACGTAAGCCATCGCTTACTCATAGTATCATATATACCAATGTTCAATGTACAATGTGGGAGCAAAACTCTCAACCACTCTATGTGATGAGAAATAGATGCATGAGTGAATGTACAATGTAACAAACATATTCAGATGTGTGGGCAGTAATCTGAATATACATGAGATGTATGACCTTATAGGTTATAGAAGAGTGAATATGAGTGACTGAATGAGGAAGGATCAGTGTGAACGGAAATCCTCAAACTCATGTGAACACACCTTCTCAAACACCTCATAAAATATGCATAAAGCATATACGTACTGTTTCTCTTGTACCTATGCCGAATAGGACTCCTCCTGATATGAACGCCACAGCCTCCATAAACTTCAAGTAGTACCTGTGTGCATAAAGAGAATATGTACCTGAATACTTTAACATAAGATGTGAATCTTATGTTAAACTCCATCCAATGTCTTTGAAGTAGCTAGATATCTTCTTGTAGAAGACAATCTTCAACCTAACATCTTCGTATAGAAGATGATCTTCAAATACGCCATGTAGATGGTCCCATCCAATGTCTTTGAAGTAGCCAGACATCTTCTTGTAGAAGATAATCTTCAACCTAATATCTTCCTGTAGAAGACAATCTTCAAATACATCCTGTAGATGGGCGATCCTCACCATCAAGCTGCTAATGACCAAGTCTTCTTGCCATGAACAAGAGATACCCTCCTCTCCATGAGGTAGAGTGTGAGCACACCCTTCATCTTCCCCAAGAAGAATCACCAAGAAGAACTCCGTAGCTGCTCCTCAACATGCTTCAAGATAGCACCATGGCTGCCCCATGTGCTAGAAGAAACACCACCTCTACTGAGGTCCAAGCTCCAGAAAGCTTGTGTTGATCCTAGGTGAAGGATACAATACAATGAGCATGAGGCTCTTGTTATATAGTGTTTGTGTACTCTGAAAAGCTGATAATAAAGCACTCCCAAAAGCTTTCGTAAGTTTAAACGCTCAACGATCGCTCTTGAAGAAAACTCAAATCAGAAAATCATTCGAGAATTCTCCGTCCGTTGGTCTTCGCTTGTGCTATTGTTTGAAAAGCATATTCAAAAGAAATGACCGCATTTTTGCGCTGCTGGAGTGGGGATTTGAACCCTGGTGGGTGCGATGAGAGGATAACGAACTATCCAGCCCGTCCACGTCGTTTTGTTTTAGAACAAGTAGAAACAAGTTCTATAGATGTTTGTTTCCGCCCGTCGATTCTGTAGGGGTGAGTGATAAGACACTCTCCACTTGTTGTATATTCTCTGAGCAAGATTGACAAGCTTTGATCACTTTCCAACCAATGAGACATTGTTTTCCAACAATCCCCCCTGCAATGGCATATTGGTTGCAAATTACTACAAGCTTCAAATAGCCTGTCACAAGCTTCAAGCTTGTACTCCCGCATTTCAAAACTTGTTCTTCAAAAAGTCTTCTTCAAAACTGAAAACTTTCCTTCAAAAAACCTGAACTTGCTGAATATGAACCATAATACCTTCCAAAAAGGTTTCTCAACGTACTTCTGCTGTGTCATGTAAATACACTAATCAAGAACTGAATCCTGGAACCTGTGACTGTGAATTCACAACTTAGTGTATTATGAACACTGCTGGTTCATCTTTGACTGTACTCCAGTCATGTCAACTCATCTCAATTGCAATCAACTGAAATATGAGTCAAAAAATCTATGATGTCATCATGTCTTCATCCTTTAAATCCTTCATACCTCTTTCCTTTAGAACTTGGTATAAACATATATGTGCGCACTTCTGAAACATACCTTTCTGTAATATCAAGCTTCTCTTCAATAGAACTCTGGAACCTTCTCCTGAACAGGAACATCCTAACAGGAACTTTCTCCAAACATTCTTTTTCTTCCTTCTTCTTTCAAAGCTGGAACATAAAGAGAACCTGACAAAGGAAATATAGGAATACCTGAAGTAGGAATACCTGTAGGTATGACTCTGCATTCTTTTACATATGGCTTGAAAATAAGTCTTCATGTTTCATCACCCCCCTGGATGACTTAACACTAGTATCCAGTATTCTTCAAATATATCAGACTTTATGAAATGTGGAACGTCTTCCTTCTTTCAATAAATCTGATCTTTAGTAATCCATACTTGTATCTGAAACAAAAGTTTTAGGATCCATATTTTTCTGTAACATAACAAGTATCTTCTTTTTCTCTGCAACACAAATCTGATAGAATCTGAATCTTTGACTTACTTCTTCCAATGCTAAGAACCTTATCAAACAAAGGATAGACAACTGACTCATAAATGTTCAAGATCATATAAGATCATACGAGATCAATGATCTCTCCTGTGTAGAATCTGCTCTTATCAAACCTTCATGTCTGAATGTTTGATTTGCTACCTGAATGTCTCCAAGTGTCCATGCTTCTCAAAAAGTTGTAAAACTTTTCTTCAAACAAATCCTTTCCAAGAATCTGCAATTCTTACTTGAAACATAAGTGGACAAACTTCTCACCTTGAGAACTCCAAAAGCTGCAAGTTGATACTTCATAACTTTCATATTTTACCCGGGTGAAATGTGACAGTACCTGCTTGACTTTCTTTTGGCTAACTCCACTTCTCAATCAAGTTATAGGATTTGATGGAACACCTTTTGGAATACAAACATGTATCCAAAAATCTAGACAATCATTGAAAGTAGATTCTTCATTGACTCGTACATCAACAAGATTCTGAATATTCTGAAGTTTTCTGAAAATACTGAATATGAGGTAACCTTTTCCAAACATAAAACCTCAACCCAAGTCTTCAACATCTGCTACAAAAAACTCTTTTACCTTAAGAGTTAGATAAAGAAGAAATATACTTCTCTGCAACTTGTCATATATCAAGTAGCTCTGTATTGACATTCCAAGAATTCTTTGAGGGAACTTATAAGCTGCCTGCTTAAAAGCTTCATAACTCATATACATATGAGTCAAAACATATATCTGCTGCTTTTCTTTCTCTCAATGCAATTCTTTGTCAAATCTACTAAATCATGACCAAGTGTAATGCAAAACAAGAAACTGCTTCTTCTTTAAACAAGATGTTCTCGTAGACTTGTCTTTGGATGTAGAGGATAAAATAGGAAAAGTATATGGAAAATATATGAGAAAAGGAAGCCTTACTTTTCTTTTGGAAATGATGGACTTTCTTCTTCTGTATCTTTCTTCCACCTGATGATGTTAACATCTTCAAACTCCACTTCCATACCTTTTGTTCTCTTCATCTTGAAGTAGCAAACACTCTTGACCTCTTCAAATGAACTTTTCTCTTCCTCTATTGCTAAGAGTAAGAGATAAAACAAACATGGTATATAAATGGAAGTTGAATATAGAAACATGTTTTATCATCTCCTCATATCTCTGAATCAAAATTCTGCTTCAAATGTCTGAAACGACTAAATTCACCAATCGTTGTCTGAATGATGAATTGCCCTTCTAGAGTTACCTCTCTAGATACATTTGTACCTTGATATTCAACCAACTTACAACTGGAAAATTGGTTGAACATAAAACTCATCTCATCTTTGCACTTGTCTTCTTAGATGAACTTTCTTGCCATGAAAGAGATCTCTCAAAACTTCCTAGAAAAACCTCTAGATACCTGTTTTGATGTAGCCTTTAACTTTCAAATAATGAAAGTGTATAAAAGTACTCCTTGAATTTCTTCAAATCTCTTCATAACTGCTCTTCTAAGACATGACCTGCAAATGATAATCTGATAGTAGAAACTGATACCTGTGTTTTGATGTTGATCTGATTTCTTCATCTTCTCTAAACCATTGTTCTTCCTTGAATTTGAAGTAGTCTTCTCTTCATCAAGTCTGGGTCTTCAAACAATACTTTTGTAAAGTATTTGCATACTCTTCAAAAATATTTGGCTGCTAACAGATCATCAACTTCATACTCCACACTGATGAATGTAACTGAAGTGTCTAATTCTCAAATCTCTACTCATCTAGATTAAGTGTGTATGTCAAATGTCAAATGTTAGAAGATGCTTTTAAATCATATGTTGTAAATCTGGAATTCTAGGAACCTGGAATATGAATGAGCCTTAATGCATTGATGCCAAAGATCTAAAGTTCTGTAACCAAAACCTTAGTGCTCTGATACCAAATCCCTAAAGCTCTGATACCAAATGTTGGAAGTGAGGTAGGCCCTTAGGCTCATGTCACAGGTCCATGGTTCCATAGTTCCAGTTATGTACAACATTAATTCCAGCAATCTTCCATATTGACAAAACATGAACATATCACAACTTAATCATACAAATGATGAGACAAAGATAGAGAAAGAATAGACGACATGTGTAAGGTGTTACGTAAGCCATCGCTTACTCATAGTATCATATATACCAATGTTCAATGTACAATGTGGGAGCAAAACTCTCAACCACTCTATGTGATGAGAAATAGATGCATGAGTGAATGTACAATGTAACAAACATATTCAGATGTGTGGGCAGTAATCTGAATATACATGAGATGTATGACCTTATAGGTTATAGAAGAGTGAATATGAGTGACTGAATGAGGAAGGATCAGTGTGAACGGAAATCCTCAAACTCATGTGAACACACCTTCTCAAACACCTCATAAAATATGCATAAAGCATATACGTACTGTTTCTCTTGTACCTATGCCGAATAGGACTCCTCCTGATATGAACGCCACAGCCTCCATAAACTTCAAGTAGTACCTGTGTGCATAAAGAGAATATGTACCTGAATACTTTAACATAAGATGTGAATCTTATGTTAAACTCCATCCAATGTCTTTGAAGTAGCTAGATATCTTCTTGTAGAAGACAATCTTCAACCTAACATCTTCGTATAGAAGATGATCTTCAAATACGCCATGTAGATGGTCCCATCCAATGTCTTTGAAGTAGCCAGACATCTTCTTGTAGAAGATAATCTTCAACCTAATATCTTCCTGTAGAAGACAATCTTCAAATACATCCTGTAGATGGGCGATCCTCACCATCAAGCTGCTAATGACCAAGTCTTCTTGCCATGAACAAGAGATACCCTCCTCTCCATGAGGTAGAGTGTGAGCACACCCTTCATCTTCCCCAAGAAGAATCACCAAGAAGAACTCCGTAGCTGCTCCTCAACATGCTTCAAGATAGCACCATGGCTGCCCCATGTGCTAGAAGAAACACCACCTCTACTGAGGTCCAAGCTCCAGAAAGCTTGTGTTGATCCTAGGTGAAGGATACAATACAATGAGCATGAGGCTCTTGTTATATAGTGTTTGTGTACTCTGAAAAGCTGATAATAAAGCACTCCCAAAAGCTTTCGTAAGTTTAAACGCTCAACGATCGCTCTTGAAGAAAACTCAAATCAGAAAATCATTCGAGAATTCTCCGTCCGTTGGTCTTCGCTTGTGCTATTGTTTGAAAAGCATATTCAAAAGAAATGACCGCATTTTTGCGCTGCTGGAGTGGGGATTTGAACCCTGGTGGGTGCGATGAGAGGATAACGAACTATCCAGCCCGTCCACGTCGTTTTGTTTTAGAACAAGTAGAAACAAGTTCTATAGATGTTTGTTTCCGCCCGTCGATTCTGTAGGGGTGAGTGATAAGACACTCTCCACTTGTTGTATATTCTCTGAGCAAGATTGACAAGCTTTGATCACTTTCCAACCAATGAGACATTGTTTTCCAACAGTTATCTATCTATCTATCTATCTATCTATCTATCTATCTATCTATCTATCTATCTATCTATCTATCTATCTATCTATCTATCTATCTATCTATCAATCTATCTATCAGTCTATCTATTATTCTATCTGTTATTCTATCTGTTATTCTAAATATCTATCTATCTATCTATCTATCTATCTGTCTATCTATCTATCTATCTATCTATCTATCTATCTATCTATCTATCTATCTATCTATCTATCTATCTATCTATCTATCTATCTATCTATCTATCTATCTATCCATCTATCTATCTATCTATCTATCTATCTATCTATCTATCTATCTATCTATCTATCTATCTATCTATCTATCTATCTATCTATCTATCTGTCTGTCTATCTGTCTATCTGTCTA
>MU260532.1:97500-135000 GCA_020310875.1 Ceratopteris richardii
TTGTTTGGGAGGTTACTTCCAAATTTGGAGATGCTAGAGAAGAGCACCTTATTGCTTTATGATCATGAGGGTTTTGTTTGGGAGGTTACTTACATATTTGGAGATGCTGACACAAGTAACAAAACGAGAACTTCAAAAGCTATCTCAAGGTAATTGAGATTCCTCTACTTATGTATTTTAGTTTAGAAAATCAATATGCGATCTCACATGGCATGAAGAGTACTTCGTAAGCCAATTTAGATGGGATTTGAAAGATTATGTTAAGGTCCTTCCACTCACCATCTTTGTGGTCAAGACATTGAATGAATGCATCATCTATGCTACCAAGCTCTTTAAAAGAAGACTATAAAAGCAAACATAAGGAAAGAGCTGGTTGATGGAAGCCCTCAAACCACACTCCCAGAGAAGAATCTACACGCCACACTATGCAAATACAGAAAGATTCAGTTTCTGAACCTCACAATAGATAAAAATGTTGGAGGATAAACACTCCTATGTGCACAACAAAAGCAAATGAACCCTCCTAGGATCTTGAAATTTTTCTAACATAGGCTCTCTATTTTCTGAGTTTCTCTCACTACATGTAGATATTGAAAATTAAAGTTTTCTCCCTTAAAGTAGACTTAGAGGCCTTTCAAATGACAGTAAAATCACTCCATTTGGATACTGAATGATGCCTCAATTAGTTGCAACAAAACAGATAACTTGATCTCTTCATTGTGTATAAGCTATTTAGACAAACACTATTCTGGCCATTTCTTTGCACATGTGCAGGCACTGAACCTAAGACTTATACCACTAAAATTATAGCTTATAAGCTTTCCAAAAAGAAAAAAATCATTGAAAATGGATTTGGGATGATGGAGAAACAACAATTACAAGACTAGTGGGTCTGCCACGATCATCTAGAAAGAAAGAGTATGAAAACATGAAATCTCTACAAAATACGCAAAGAACAGCTAGAAGGGGGTATGCTTAAGCAAGGGGGCAGGGGGGTATGCTTAAGCAAGGGGGCAGCTTGAGCAAGTATTTTCACGACTCTAAGTCATAATACAACTCATTAGAGGTTTTAAAGACCACATACTAACCTCTTTAACCAATCAAAAGCATATACATGTCAAAAGTTAGGTCCAATCACATCAAGAGGTGAGCTAAATCTTATCTAATCAACTTCTTTCCATTATGAGCATGATTTGATGCCTCCAACTCGTGGAAATCAGCCTCCTTTAATTATGGATGATGTGGAAGGTTCAATTTGGGGCATGTTCTCACACTCTTGAGCTTGAAAAACTTTCAACACTCCCCCTCAAGCTCAAGTGTTTTCCTTTGGTTGCTTCAGCCTATGTCGCTTATGTTGATAGCTTCTTTGAATCCTCCAAACTTTGTACCTTCAAGAAGCTTTGTCATCATGTCTGCAACCTGCATTTTAGTGTTCACATACCTTATATCTAGCTCCTTTGCCATCAACTTTTCTCTAACAAAGTGGTAATGAACCTCTATGTGCTTGCTCCTTCCATGAAACATGGGATTATTAGCTAGGTACATGCTTGAAATGTTGTCTCCATAAAGAGAAAACTCCTCCTCTTCCACTTACAAGTCCTAAAGTAGCTTCTTAAGTGATAATAGCTCACATGTAGCCAATGCTAACCTCTGTACTCAGCCTGTGTGGATGAAAGCACTGTCGTAGATATTTCATATCTACTCATCTTATGGAGAAAGCCCATTAAAGGGTGCACTTTGGGAATTCGATAGTATGAAAACACTTCGGATCGATCCTTGGTGTTTCAACTTTGGAAGCTAGATGTAACATAAATATTATTGAACCCATGTTGTTCCATGATTGTATGGACACACATGTTTTAACCATATAATTGATTTGTCCATGTGAACCATAAAAACCTCTAGTGTGAAACCAACCTTATGAAGCAAAAGTGTAAAAGTATTAAAATTCACAAAACAATATAAAACAAAAGAAAACAAAGCGTATGGTACATCCTACGCGAAGAAATTAAAGCAAAAGCCCAACGAATAAACTAAAAAGCCAACGGTTGATTTTTTTAGCATAGTTTTTTGAAACGTATCGCATGCGTTATTTTTTTGGAGAGTTATATCGTAGCTTTTCAATAAAGCCATCGCATGGAACTTCTAAAACTATATATTAGAGGTTTAGCCTCACTTCTAATCATCACTTGGACTCATATGATCTGAAGTTCAACATTGAAGACTCAAGCTTCCATATTATCGTTGATGGTTGAAGCCTTCTAGGAGGAGGTGTAATATTCTCTTGAAGGAGTTGAAGACATGGAGGAGTTGAAGAACATGGAGGCTACACACATACTTTGAAAGAAGGACATGGAGGTTCAAGTTTATGAAGCAAAGGCTCTACACACATACTTAGTAGAGGGTTCTTGAAGATTATTATTTTGACGACTTTATGATCTATGATGATTTGGTAACTTGTATATTTTGCATTATTTTCATGACAATTGTATGAACAATCTTTATTATGAATCAAAGTTTTTTCTCCTATCATGTGATGATCCCATCAATTATTTTGAGTTTTAATATTCTCTTTGAGTCTCCATTCCACCACCTGAGTTGCTTGAAGCACCCTGCATGCACCGTTGAACTTTGCGGTTGAACTGATCCACCAACCATGTGTCATCTTCTTGACACTTGAGCCCGACGTAAAGAGACAACACTGCATCTCAGCTTGAACAAGATTTTGTGAGTCCCTCCACGAAACTTGCAAGTATCTTATCCTCTTCGCTTCACCCTTCTTATCGATCAAAGCTGCTACAAATTTATATTTTCATATTTTTGCTCAAACTTGAAACCTCTTCTTCAAGCCAATTCTAGGTATTTATATTTTACTTTTACATTCATTATATAAGTGAACAATGGGCAAAAAGGGTATTGCAAAACACACCACACAAGATATAGATTCTAGTGTGAAAGCATTGACTGAAAAAAAGTTTTCCAAATATGATGAGCAATTTAATGAGATGAAAACATTTATCCAATCAAAAGTTGAAAAAGTATTATCTCTAACTCAAGATTTAGATGAATTCTTTGAAGATAATAACACATTATGTAAATTGTTAAAAGAGATGATTGATCATGAAGTATCAAGTTTGAAACAAAAGTTTGAAATTTTGTTCAACCAAATAAAAGAAATTCAATCATGCAAGTGTGAACATGAACATCAAGTACAAGTCAAAAATATGTATACTCAAATTCTTGATCAAAAATATCCATTTGAACAAAGAAGATCCACCCCTAGAGCTACACATAGAAGATTAGATGGACCTATAAGATGCTTTTGGTGTGATCAATTTGGCCATATGTTTTGGAATTGCAGTGCATATGAGAATGCTTGTAGATTTAAATTGGTTGCTACATTTGAAAGAAAAATTTATGATTATCATGTCCATTTACCTTTGTGCTTGAATGTAGGAAGAGGTGGATTTAAAGAATATTTTGATCAAACAAAATCAAAGCCACGATCATTTAAAAAAATTAAAGAACAATGGAAACCAAAGAGATATTATGATAAGAAATCTTTTGAACAAGAAACTATGATAGAAATGTTTCGAAGAAAAGAAAAGTGAACAAATCAAGTTGGATATACAAAAAGTTGAACAAATTTTGCAAGAAAGATTGGAAGAGGATGAACAAGAATATGAAAAGTTGACACAATTGAAAAAGAAACATGATGAATACTATGTAGTATGTGATCCAAAGTTTCTAGAAAATGACAAATTATTTGATTAAGAAAAGGTTAAGAATTTGAAAGTTCAAATGAGCCATAATATTAATGATGAACAATCTATTCAAAGTGAACATGAAGATATCAATGAAATTGATGAGAGTACAGACAATGATAACAATATTAAAGAAAAGGAAAAACAATGGATTGAAAATGCTATCAAACAAATTGAACAAAATATAAAAAAATCTGCAAAATCTTTTAAACCCTTATCTGTGCAGAGTTTGAAGGTGATCCATGATGAACAGGTGCTTATGATTGAAGATGAACCATGAAGGGATCCTTAGATAGGAAACGATGAGTGAAATTGTGGTGAGGATGAGTTGTAAATCATGTTTTTTGATACTAACTTTGATGTTTTTCATGAGACAGGAACACACTTCTTCAAAATTATCTTTGATGATAATGATGCTCGAGATTATTGAGAGTGTTTGAGTGATTTGAGAGATTTTTTTTTTTATTGAGGAGTGAGAATCGACTATTGAGTTTAATGCATTTTAGTCTTCTTTCTCTACTCTCCATTATTTGCACCATATTGATTCTATTTTGCATTTAGAGTATGCATAAACTAATGTATATGCACATATGTCTATTTCTTTAGCCTACACAATCTACTTGCACTTATATAAAAATTTAAAAGCAATCATCAACAATTTTGAAGTACCTCATCATCGATATCCTCTTACCCCTTTTGCACCATGATTATTTGAAAAATGCACTTAAAGTATGCATGATAGGGTCTCATTACATGACCTTGCATCAAGGCACATTTTGAGCTTTACCCATGCACTTTGAGTGATGGAAAGGATTTATGTATAAAAACATGAAATGTATGAAAGTGAGCATACATGCCTCATCAATGAATGCCAGATACCTTATCTTTTGCACCATATTTTTAACCATGCATTTCCAAAGTATGCGATTGATAGGGCTACATTATATGGCCTTGCATAGACACATTTTTTATCTTCCCATGCACTTGACACATGATTTCAAGATTCAATGTTCCTATGAGATGTCAGTTTATCTTTAAATCAGAAAGAAAATTTGAAGATTGGCCCATCAAGGATGATGTGAAGTAATTCGATGGCGATGCACCGCACTGCACTCTCCTTCTCGAGAGCTCCACGACGATATGCTCGGAGTACAAAACCGAGCTCCTAACGCCGCACACAGTACTCCGCACAGAGGCTGTAGAATACGCAGAAAAACACAGTACACAGGGAGCACGAAGACAGACTTCTTAGGTCTTACAAAATGCGGTCGAACTTACAGTCTGTGACTGACTAGGCCACTATATGTTTTATTAAAGAACATATACAAAGAAGTGTCCGGTGGCCATTTGGCCTTTCACATGGACACTAACGGTAACAATCTCCCACTAAAGGCCAATATGGCTAGAGTAACTATGGGAGAAAAAAGAAAGAATGATAAAGAATACCTGAGTGTAAGTATACAAACTATACCTCCCACCTGATGGGCATGTTACACAGTATACAACTGACTGCGTAAGATCAAGAATCAAGTAACCCCCATCAAGTGACAACAGTGTCGAAAGCTATCCGGTGGTAGAGCTTTAGTCAAAGCATCTGCAGCATTATCTCGAGTGTGAACCTTCTCAAGAATAATGCTCTCAGTGGCTAAGCAATCTCTAATGAAGTGATACCTCACCTCAATGTGCTTGGTCTTTACATGATAGACCGGATTCTTAGCCAAAGCAATGGCACTCTGACTATCACTGAGCAAGTGAGGTACATGCTGAGGTAAACCCATATCACAAGGAAGACGAGAAAGCCACAATGCTTCCTTACATGCCTCACTTGCTGCAACATACTCTGCTTCTGTGGTGGAAACAGCTATACATTCTTGAAGACGAGATCTCCAAGAGATAGCACCTCCAGCAAAATGAAAAATGTACCCTGATGTAGACTTACGATTGTCTACACAACCAGTATAGTCAGAATTTGTGTAACCA
Organism: Ceratopteris richardii; assembly: GCA_020310875.1. Lineage (NCBI taxonomy): Eukaryota > Viridiplantae > Streptophyta > Polypodiopsida > Polypodiales > Pteridaceae > Ceratopteris > Ceratopteris richardii. Next base: position 103,245 of record MU260532.1, read on the forward strand.
ATAATGGATGCTTTTCCTCTACCTAAGCATAGACACTTGTCCTTAGTGCCACTCACATATCTCAAAATCATTTTGACCGCTTCCCAATGTTTCTTGCCAGGATTAGACATATATCTGCTCACAACTCCCACTGCAAATGCAATGTCTGGTCTCGTAGCTACCATAGCATACATGAGACTACCAACAGCAGACTGATAGGGAATTTTGTTCATGAATTCCTTTTCCTCATCTGATTTGGGGCAGTCATCCTTGCTCAACTTCACATATGTGGGTAAAGGTGTACTCAATGCCTTTCCACCATGCATATTGAATCGGTGAAGTACTTTGGATATGTACTCACTTTGAGACAAGTATATGCATCTTTTACTCCTATCACGAGTAATGCGCATGCCAAGAATATGTTTGGCATCCCCCAAATCCTTCATATCAAATGTCTGACTCAACTTCTTTTTGAGAAGTGACAAATCATAAGAGGACTTCCCAGCAATCAACATATCATGGACGTAAAGTATCAAGCATATCAAGCTGCCATTAGAACATCTCTTTGTGTAGAGACAATGATCCTCATTGCTTCGAGAATAGCCTTGGGACTTCATAAAAGCATCAAACTTTTGGTACCATTGTCTAGGAGACTGTTTAAGTCCATACAAGCTCTTTTTGAGCTTACAAACTAGACTTTCCTTTCCAAGAACTACATAACCCTCTGGTTGTTCCATATAGATCTCATCTGTAAGATCTCCATGCAAGAAAGTTGTTTTCACATCCATTTGGACTAGCTCTAAGTCCTCCATTGCAATGAATCCAAGCAACATGCGCAAAGTAGTCATCTTGACCACTGGAGAGAAGATTTCCTCAAAATCAACACCATGTTGTTGCTTAAAACCCTTTGCAACAAGTCGTGCTTTATATTTTGGAGAAGCACTATCTGATGTGAATTTCAGCTTATATACCCATTTACATGGTAAAGCTTTCCTGCCCTTTGGCAAAGGTACTAAGTCCCAAGTACCATTCTTGTGAATAGAATCCAACTCACTCTTCATGGCACGCTCCCACTTGACATGATCCTCTGTCTGCATAGCCTCTTTGTAGCAAGAAGGCTCACCGGCATCTGTTAGCATAACAAAAAATCTAAACCTGGAACATATCTATCAGGTGGATATGAGACACGTGCAGAACGTCTCAATGGTTTCTGAACAGGAACATGTGCAGAATGATCTGAATGGACATTCTCTTGAACATCCCTATGTGCAACATTTTTATGCATGCTAACTGGAGGACTAGTATCCTCAAACACCACTCTTCTCACTTCAACCTCCTTAATGGGCTGTTTATGCATCTTAGACTCATTAAAAATGACATCACTACTTCTGATCACTGATCGTGTTTCAGGATCCCATAAGCGATATCCAAATTGTCCTTCTCGACCATATCCAAGAAAAATGCATTTCTTTGACTTATGGTCCAACTTCTGTCTAAGATTCTTGGGTATATGAACATATGCTTCACACCCAAAAACTCGAAGATGATCATAATATGGTGATTTCCCTGTCCATAACTCTTGTGCCACTTTCAGGCCTTTGGCAGTACTAGGTGAAAGGTTAATCACATGAACTGCAGTCAATACTGCTTCTGCCCAAAAACCTTGTGAGAGGTTTGCATGATGCAACATAGAGACTACTCTATCTTGAATAGTTCTATTCATCCTCTTAGCTACACCATTCTGTACTGGGGTATAAGGAGCTGTAAACTCTCTACGAATCCCTCTACACTGACAGAAAAGGCTGAATTCATGTGAGGTATACTCACCCCCATTATCTGAACGTAAAGCCTTAAGCTTAGTTCCTTTTTCAGTCTCAACTGAAGCAAGCCATTTTCTGAAAGTAGGGAATACATCATCCTTCGATTTGATAGGATATACCCAGACTTTTCTAGTAGCATCATCTATGAAAGTGACAAAGTAAAGAGAACCACCTAAGGACCTAGTGGGCATAGGACCACACACATCTGTATGAACAAGATCTAAAGGCTGAATTGAAGAGTCAATGTGCGTTTTATGCACATTTCTGGTTTGCTTTCCATATTGACAATGCTCACAAAATGAAAAATCAGAGAAAGATAACACAGGTAAGTAGCCAGAACGAGAAAGATTTTTCATTCCACTACGAGATATATGGCCCAAACGGCCATGCCAAATACAAGCCATAGGCTGTTCAGTAACAGCTAACAAGTGTTCTTTCTGTGATACAAATAAAGGGTAAAGTGAGCCAACTTTCCTTCCTTTTGCAATAACCATATTGCCCTTTGATATACGAAAGGACTGAGCATAGAAGACCACCTTGTAACCAAGGTCATCAAGTTGACCAACTGACATCAAACTGCGTGATAACTGAGGTACATGGCGTACATTATGCATAGTAAATTTTGAACCGTCAATGAACTGCACAACCACATCTCCAATCCCCACAACATCACACTCGTAAGAGTCACCAAGACTCACGGTACCAAGAGACTTTGCTGCATAATTAGAGAACCATTCTCTATGTGGTGTCACATGGAAAGAAGCACCAGAATCTAGCAGCCAGGTGTGGGAAAGAGAATCAGCCATAAGTGCCTCAGATGGCACAGTACTATCAAGTGTCAACACATCAGCATCATCAGAAATAGCATTAATTTCTTCAATCTTTACAGTCGAAGTAGATGGTGCAGGTAAGTGTTTAACATGCCCATCAACATTCTGTCCTTTACCTTTAGCATTCTTTAATGCATAACAGTCTTTCTTCATGTGTCCTTTCTTATGAGAATAATGGCATTCGATATCCCTCTTCCTTGATTTACTTCTACTCTTATTCTGTTGACCATTCTTTTCTTTGTTCTTGCTCCTGCCACGTTGTTGATTCTTTCCTTGGTAAGAATCACGAACATTATATGCATCTCCACTCTGAGTGCCAACCATAGATTTTCTATGAATCTCCTCACTCAAGAGTGCTCCACATATGTCATCATAGACGAGTTTACCACCAGGTGCACTGTTGCTAATAGCTGTGCAAAACGTATCCCATGATGATGGCAGGGTGCATAACAGCAATACTGCTTTCATTTCATTATCCATATCCATTTTCTGAGCCTGTACTGGGAGAATATAGCATCAAACTCATTTAGATGAGCAGCAACACTATCTGTGTCCTTCATACGAAGGTCATATAATTTTCTCATCAGATACACTTTATTTGATGTCGTCTCTTTTTCATATGTATTGCATAACTTCTTCCAAAGCTCCTCTGCACTTTCACAGTCTAATACTGTAAAGTAAACATTATCTGCCAGGTGCAAGCGAATGGTAGACCTGTCCATTTCATCTAACTCATCCCAATCATCTTCATCCATGTCAGCAGGCTTCTTTGAAATCCCATTTACTGGCTTCCATTGCCTCCTTTGAATCAGCACATCTTTAATCTAATTCTTCCATAGAGCAAAGTTTGTGCCATCAAATTTTCGGATTTCAAAATGGTCTTTGCCCTGCAAGTTATAGCTCCTCCTCGGAACACTAACACTAGACCCTGATCCACCGGATGTGCCTGAGACCTCTGATGCCATGATCGTAGAGAACTGAATAGAATGATAATGGAGCTAGAAGAGTCCAAACACCAACAAATAAGTGTATCAAGGAGTAAATCGACCACTGTATAGTTGACTAAACCAAAAATCTGGAAAAATTTTGCCAGAGTATCCTCTGCAAAATTAGCATATGACCAGTGTCAAAGTGTCATAAAACTGCAAGTACTGACATGTCTACCTGCATAGTGAATCACTGACTCCACTGCATATAATCAGTTACCCAATAGAAGCCAACTAGGCTTATCGAGCACCTATGAACAACTATCATACATCTCCTATGGCGAGGCTGGGTAAGTCTTCCACCTGCATCACCAAAGAGACCCCGACATCTGGGTGTCTCCCAGTTACAAAAACCTCACCACGACCCTCTTTATCAAACGTAGAAGGCTTTATGCAAAGAACGTAACCGCTATATCAATGCCCACATGGACGTACATAAGCGGTACCCACAGAAGTGTACATGGTTTGTATGTGCTCAATATATGCAGTAAAATGACACTAAAAGGCTGAATACACAGCCCAAAAGCTAGCCAATAACACCTGCAAGTGTCTGTCAACTCTGATGTTTTAGGCTTTAAAAACCTGCATAAATTTGCAGCGACTGCTCCCACCAAAACTGAAAACCCCTCGAGAAACCTGTAGTTTTACGAGTGTGGCTGAAAATACAGCCCCAAAGGTTGAGATTTATTGTCTGAGAAGTACAAGGAACACTCTTCTTGATGTTCTTGGAGCTGTGTGAAGAGAACTACGTGCAAAAGTACTCTGAAATGGCTCCAAAAACACCCCAAAAATTGCTTCAGAAATAGGCTTTAAAAGCAAAAATGAAGCTTTGAGGGACCAAAACTTGTTCAAGGTAATGTCAACCTTAGTCTTTCCCCTTCTTCAAACACCACAAGAGTGTAGCTTAGTGGCAAGAGATTGCCACGGTTAAGTGAGCTCTAGGGGGGAACAGTACTGGGATGGGTGACCTCCCGGGAAGTACCGGGAACCTCTATATTCCTTGATCGTTGAGGTCCTCCCTCACGTGTAGCCAACGGCGCCAACGGTGACTTCGGTGACTCGGATGACAAGGTATGCCAAGGTCTATGCCTTGGTCGCCGCCTTAGTCGCCGCCTTAGTCGTAAGCCTGGGGGGGGGCTCGCTTCGCTCGCACAAAAGGAACAAAGCTTTTTGCATCGAACTGCTCTGATACCAGTGAAGTAATTCGATGGCGATGCACCGCACTGCACTCTCCTTCTCGAGAGCTCCACGATGATATGCTCGGAGTACAAAACCGAGCTCCTAACGCCGCACACAGTACACCGCACAGAGGTTGTAGAATACGCAGAAAAACACAGTACACAGGGAGCACGAAGACAGACTTCTTAGGTCTTACAAAATGCGGTCGAACTTACAGTCTGTGACTGACCAGGCCACTATATGTTTTATTAAAGAACATATACAAAGAAGTGTTCGGTGGCCATTTGGCCTTTCACATGGACACTAACGGTAACACGATGTGCAGGTTTAGTAGGGGCGAACGTTGTAGATATTTCATATCTACTCATCTTATGGAGAAAACCCATTAAAGGGTGCACTTTGGGAATTTGATAGTATGAAAACAATTCGGATTGATCCTTGGTGTTTCAGCTTTTGAAGCTAGAACCCATGTTGTTCCATGATTGTATGGACACACACGTTTTAGCCATGTAATTCATTTGTCCATGTGAACCATAAAAACCTCCAATGTGAAACCAACCTTATGAAGCAAAAGTGTAAAAATATTAAAATTAAAAAAACAACATAAAACAAAAGAAAAGAAAGCGTATGGTACATCCTACGCGAAGAAATTAAAGCAAAAGCCCAACGAATAAATTAAAAAGCCAACGGTTGATTTTTTGAGCGTAGTTTTTTTGAAACGTATCGCATGCATTATTTTTTTTTGGAGAGTTATATCGTAGCTTTTCAATAAAGCCATCGCATGGAACTTCTAAAACTATACATTAGAGGTTTACCCTCACTTCTAATCATCACTTGGACTCATATGATCTGAAGTTCAACATTGAAGACTCAAGCTTCCATATTATCGTTGATGGTTGAAGCCCTCTAGGAGGAGGTGTAATATTCTATTGAAGGAGTTGAAGACATGGAGGAGTTGAAGAGCACAGAGGCTACACACATACTTTGAAAGAAGGACATGGAGGTTCAAGTTTATGAAGAAAAGGCTCTACACACATACTTAGTAGAGGGTTTTTGAAGATTATTATTTTGACGACTTTATGATCTATGATGATTTGGTAACTTGTATATTTTTCATTATTTTCATGAAGATTGTATGAACAATCTTTATTATGAATCAAAGTTTTTTCTCCTATCATGTGATGATCTCATCAATTATTTTAAGTTTTAATGTTCTCTTTGAGTCTCCATTCCACCAGCTGAGTTGCTTGAAGCACCCTGCATGCACCATTGGACTTTGCGGTTGAACTGATCCACCAACCATGTGCCATCTTCTCGACAACGCAACAGTGTGTTGCTTCTTAGAGCTCCAAGGCATCACTTTTGTACCTATCATGAAAACATAACCCGATGTACTCCTTCGATCATCCTTGCTACCTGCCCAATCAACATGACTATATCCTATGACACTTAGATCAGCATCATATGAGTAAAAGAGAACTTGGTTGATGGTGTGCTTGATGTATCTAAGCACCTTTCTTGCTGCCATAAGATGATCATGAGTAGGTGCATGCAAAAATCGAGAGAGAACACCTACTACATCTGCAAAATCAGGTCTAGTGAATGTAGCATAAATTAATGAACCAATTATGCTTCTATATAGTGTAATATCTTGTGTAGCCTCTCCTTGACCTGCAACCAACTTTGTATTGGGCTCCATGGGTTGAGAAAGTGGCTTACAATCACTCATACCAAACCTTTATAGCACATCCAACAAGTATTTTCTTTGAATGAAGAAGATGCCATTGTGTGCATAGATTACCTCTATTCCCAAGAAGTATTTTAGTGTTCCAAGATCAGATATCTTGAACTTCTTTCCTAGCTTTGATTTGACATCTTTAATACCTGCAATATCACTTCCTGTGATGATCAAATCGTCCACATAAATGCATATGTATATCGTCTTGTCTCCATACTTCTTCATGTAAAGTGATGGATCTCCAACACTTTCTTTGTATCCATAACCTGATAAATAATCCACTAACATTTGATTCCAAACCCTTCAGGCTTTCTTTAGACCATATAATGCTTTCCTTATCTTGCAAACATGATTTGGCTACCTCATACTAGTAGATCCTTGAGGTTGGCTCATGTAGACTACGTCTTCAAGCTCTCCATTGAGGAAGGAATTCTTCACATCCAATTGGTATATACTCCATTTCCTTGATGTGGCCACTGCAATCAAAGTCCTAATTGTTGGCATCTTGGCTATGGGGCTGAAAGTTTCATCATAATCTATCCCATAGCTTTGGGAGAAGCCTTTCGCCACCAACCTTGCTTTGTCCCTAGCAATGGAACCATTTGAATTTCTTTTAATTTTGTAAACCCACCTATTACCTATCAACTTCATGCCTTCTTGAGCTGGTACCAAGCTCCAACTATGGTTGTCATCAAGTGCTTTGAGCTCTTCCTTCATTGCCTCTTGCCATTCCTTGCACTCCTTAGCTTCTTCATAACTAGTTGGTTCTTTGTCCTTGATTACATGAGTCATGTATGCATAATGCTTTGCAATGAAATTATCATATGTTAACCTTTGAACTGGATATCTTACTCTTGAAGACCTTCTTTCATTTCCTTTAGGTGTGGTTTCCATCTTCTTTCTTTGTTTTTCCACTCCTGGAGTTTGAATTTCTTCTATCTCTTCATCTTCCAACATGCTCTCGTCCACATAGCTTCCTTCTTCAACTAAAATCTTCTCTTTGCCTTTGACTTTACTTTCTTCAAAGCTGGTCTTTCTTTCCCTAAGCCTTCCACTCCATGGTGAGCATGTCCTTGTATTGCATGAGTTGCTTGGACCACTTAAATCCATGCTTTCTTGAACTCTACCATGATTCTTTTCATTTGTATCACTTATCTCTTCAACCTGCAATGAACTCGTGCATGCATACCAAGGCTTCAAATCATAAAAGAAAACATCCCTACTTACCTTCAGCTCCTTTGTGATGGGATTATAGCATTCATACCCCTTTTGTTCCATAGAATATCGCAAAAAAATACACCTTTTTGGCATCTAACTTTGACCTCAAATCTTGAGGTACATGTACATAGCATATACAACCAAAGATTCTAAGATGTGAAATGCAAGGTTTTGCTTCCACTCCATGATTCCTCAGGGGTTAGATGATGTATACCTAATGTAGGACATCTATTCATGATGTATGTGGTTGTATCTGTAGCCTCTCCCCAATAACAATGCATCTTATTCAATTCATTGAGCATACACCGTGCTACCTCTGCTATGTGTCTGTTCTTTCTCTCTACTACCCCATTTTGTTGAGGGGTATACCTACATGTAAATTGTCTTTTGATGCCATTGACCTGCAAAAATTCAGAAAATTCATGGGAGAAGTACTCTCCCCCTCCATCGGATCTCAAAGTTTTGATAAACTTGCCAGACTCCTTCTCCACATGTGCTTTGAATTTATTGAAGTAGCGGAACACATCATTTTTGTTTCTAATGGGATGCTTCTCTTGTTGGAACCCAAACATCCGTTGTCGTCGTGATTTAAAACCCAGTCTTGGAAGTCAAATTTCAAACACCAAATTGAAGCACCGTTGAAGGTACGTATGAATTGACTCTAAAGATTATTCATGACTCTGCAAGCTGTATCGGAAGGCTCGGTGGATGGAATTTAAAACACGCAGATTGAAATTTAAGCTTGAGTATATGCCACGATATTAAATTGTTAAGGAAAATTTTTCCATTGGAATTATTATTGTGTGTGAGTGCATGTAATTTAAGAGTGACTTGTGTGTGCACACATGAACCTGTATCATTCATATATATGAATAGTGTTGATATATTTAGGTAGTGATGTGTGTGAACACTCTAGGACCGCCGGGGCACTTTTTTCCCTCTTTAGGAGGTTTTTTTCCCCGCCAGTTTAAGCGTCTCGAAGTCTGCTACAGGTCTAGCAGAACTCGTTTGGGCAGTTCTGTTCAACTTTTTGAGATACAGTCAATTTTCTGCATCAAGGTATTTTAGTCACCGGCCATGGCTGAAAGCAGTGATGTATTCCGTATGTTGGCTGTTGAGGATAAGTTGGATGGTACCAACTACCCATTATGGGCTTATATGATGCGACATGTACTGGTTGCAAAAGGATTGTGGAACATTGTGCAGGGTGTTGAAAGACGTCCTGTTACACCTGTAACGACAGGTACTGCAAATACAGGTGTTGGAGCTGATGAAGATGGTGTCGAAGATGATATTCCGCAGATTCCTATTTGTGCTGCTGTTTCTGTTGCACCTACTGCAGAGCAGATTCGTTGGGATGGCAGAGATGCCCAGGCACATGCATTGATAGCTTTGTCTGTCAAACGTGCCATTATTCCTCACATTCGCTCTTGTAGAACAGCAAAGGATGCTTGGGATACACTTATCACTTTGTACCAGGCTAGGAATGAGGCTCGTGTTGCTTACCTCCGAAAACAGTTGGAGAGTGAGCACATGAATGAAGGTGATTCGATGGACAGTTTTCTTACAAAGATCAAAGACTTGAAGGAACAATTGATTTCTGCTGATGAGGTTATACCAGATAGCTCACTTGTGCACTGAATGGCCTTCCTGATTCATATCAGAGTTTTGCCTCTACTCTTCGATTGATGATGAAAGGCAATCCGAATGCCTTGTCATTTGAGGAATTAGTCTCTGTTCTGTTGCAGGAAGATCAGTCCAGGCAGAACAGGTCCATTATGCGTGTTGCAGATCAAGCTTTCTTGGCTAGTCAGAAGGGCAAAGGAAAATGGAGCTCTTCTACTAGTAAGCAGAAATCTACAAATGCTGCACAATCGAAGAACCAGGATAAAGATGAGAAGAAATCAGAAAAGCAGAAATTGTTCTGCAAGTACTGTAAAGGAAATGATCATATTATAAAGAACTGTCCAAAACTGGCTGCTAAAGAGGCAAAGAAGAAAGAGGCTGGAATGGTTGTTGCAGAGGCCTCTACACCAAAAACAGAGTCTGCAAATCTTGTGCAGGAAGAAGAATGGGCGTTTACTACTGTTTGCAGTTTTGATCCATCTTCTCATGATCAGTGCATGTCTGTCGTAGACTCAGATGTTTGGTACTTTGACAGTGGGGCAACCAAACATATTACCTCGCAGCGCAGTTTCTTCTCTTCACTCGAGCCTGCCCCTACAGGGAATACTGTCACATGCGCTAATAACTCCTCTTATCCTGTTATGGGAGTTGGTAAGATCATTCTGACTACTGCTGATGGTAGTTCTTTCACTTTGTCAGATGCTTTATTTGTGCCAGGGATCAAAAAGAACCTGTTATCAGTTTCTGCATTAGCCAAGATTGGCTTGGTTGTGAAATTCGTTGATGACAGGTGTACAGTCCATGATCTCTCAAATGGCGATGTGATTATCTGGCATTTTATGTCGTGGGCTGTATAAGCTCATAGACTATGAAAAATCTGTGAATGATTCGGCATGTGCAGTTCATGATTCTCAGGCTATGTCAGATGCAAAGCTTTGGCATGCACGCTTTGGTCATCTGAATTTTGCTAGTTTGTTACGCCTGCAGAAATCTGAAATGGTGTCCTCTTTGCCCAAACTTGAGGCACCTGGAAAACATGTTTGTGAAGGCTATATTTTGGGCAAAATGCAGCGTTCTTCCTTTCCAAAAGATGGTTCAGTTCGGGCTATGCAAAAATTGCAGCTTGTACATAGTGATGTCTGTGGTCCTATGCAGACACCCTCTTTTGGAAATTACCTTTACTTCGTGACTTTCATTGATGATTTTTCCAGACATGCATGGGTATATCCACTCAAAGCAAAGTCCGAAGTGTTCATGTGCTTCAAACAGTTTTTGGTTTTGGCTGAAAATCTGTCAGCATGTAAAATGGGCACCCTCCGTTCTGATCGAGGGGGGGAATATATGTCTTCAGATTTTAATGCATTTCTGGCTGAACGTGGGATAAAACACCAGTGTACAGTGCCGTATACACCTCAACAGAATGGAGTTGCTGAACGAAAGAACAGGTCACTCATGGAGATGGCGAGGTGCATGGTCAAAAGTCAGGCTTTACCACATAGTTTCTGGCTTGAGGCTGTCATGTGTGCAGCATATGTACTGAACAGGTTGATGGAGAGTGTTAATCTCCAAAAGAACAACCTACTCTTGAATTTAGAACACCTCTATATCAAGAGTAAGTCAAAACCTTCACTGAATTAGAGGTCCAATCTCCAAATTATTAAATCTGAGAAAATATGTGAAGAAGATGAAACACAGAAAAGTCTGCTGCAGAATTTCTTCACATTGACTTATCAAATGTGTAAAGTTTTTGATGAAACTTTGTACGAATCATCTCCTAGAGATTGCGCATCACCTCCAAGTTGAATTACTTCATAAGCTTTAGTATAACTTGAGAAATTGTCTTCACAAGTTACCTATGTCTGAATCTGCACTTCTGAGAAGTCGATTTAGACACCCCTAACTTCTTAACTTTGGTTCTCACAATATCTAACCCGTTTTGCCAAATGCTTTTAGCCACGAGTAGATCACCTTCCAACTTAAAGATTAAGTGCTTGCTTGCACAAAAATTTAAACTATGGAGTGAGCACTGACCAAAAGATTAAACTCGAAATTTGCGCCTGTTTCAGAGAACTGTAGACACTCAACACATATGAATGTTCCTACTCACAATTCTCCTAGCCTGTTTACAATTGGACTCTGAAATTCAGGTCACAGGCTCATTAACTAACAACTTAGATATCCTCAAAAGGATTTCACAATTGATCAAACACAGAAGGAGCAGACACGAAAAGATCGGGCGCAATATTTCTTCATTAACTCAGAAAATTACAACTGAGTGATGAGAGCTAACTCAACTAACTTTTTTCTCTATCTCTTGACTCCTAACTTCCTCAAATTTGGTTTCTACATATGCTCTCATTTTATGCCCCGACTTTTCTCAAAGTATTTATAGATAATTTGTACATGATTCTTACTGAACAAAAGATCTAAGTCATCTATGACTATGCTAATGTACATATATGTACACTTCTCTTGTCCTCTGAATGTAATCTTCTTCCACACTTTAGGAATTGATTCTTCCTTCATCATTTGATCTCCCAAGCCTTCAATTGGTGATTGGTCTGCACCAACAACTCCCCCTCAATCATCAATTGAGGTTTTCTCTGTCTTCTTTATACTTGCCATGTCTTTGAACCTTTGTAACTTAGGTCCATCCAGACTCTTTGTCATCATATCTGCCACTTGTTCTTTTGTTGGAGTATACATCACTTCAATCTCTTTACCTAGTACCTTTTCCCTCAAGAAATGATACTGAATCTCTATATGCTTAGTCCTGGCATGAAAAACAGGGTTAGCTGCCAAATACAAAGAACTCATATTGTCTCCAAAAATTATTGGAGTACTATGATCAATCTCAAAACTTTTCATCAAGGTCTTCAACCATATCACTTCCTTTGCAGCTTCTACCATTCCCTTATACTCAGCTTCTGTGGATGATAAAGCAACTGTATGTTGCTTCTTTGAACACCAAGACACTAACTTGTCTCCAACATAATAGAGATATCCATGAGTAGACCTTCTATCATCTGAGTCACCTGCCCAATCTGCATCACTAAACACTTTGATTCTTGTGTCAGAAGTGAAACCATAATACAGACCTTCACTTAGGGTTCCTTTGATATATCTGAGTACTCTTTGGGCTGCAATCCAATGAGTCTTCTTTGGACAATGCATGAATTGTGACAACACACCTACTGCATATGATAGATCTGGCCTTGTCAAGGTAGCATAGATTAGACTACCTACCAAACTCTGATATTTCTTCATGTCATTGAACTCTTCACCTCCATACCTGCTTAATTTATGATTTACCTCCAATGGTGTAGTTGAGATCTTGCAATCTTCCATGTTAAACTTGACTAGAAGATTCTTCAAGTATCTCTCTTGTGAAACATATACTCCATGTTGAGTATACACAATCTGCATTCCTAGAAAATAAGATAAGTTTCCCAAATCACTTATCTTAAACTCCTTCTCTATTTGTCTTTTGAGTTCATTGATTCCTTGAGCATCTGTTCCTGTAACAATAATATCATCAACATAAATGCACATGTAAATATATCCATTTTCACTTGCCTTCACTAGCAAGCTACTATCTGCCTTTGATGCTTGAAATCCACATTCATTCAAGAACTTAACCAATCTGTAATTCCAAGCTCTTGGGGCTTGCTTCAACCCATATAAAGCTCTCTTGAGCTTACACACATAATCTGATCCAATTGATTCCATGAAGCCTTCTGGTTGCTCCATATATACTTCATCTGCAATGTATCCATTTAGAAATGCATTTTTCACATCCAATTGTGATAATTTCCATCCCTTACAAGCAGCAATAGCACTCAATGTTCTAATTGTAGACATCTTAGCAACAGGACTAAAGGTCTCATCATAATCTACCCCATAAGTTTGGGCATAACCTTTGACCACAAGTCTAGCCTTATATATAGACACCTTACCATCTGCAAACCTCTTTGTTTTATATACCCACTTGCATCCAATGACCTTCTGATTCTTTGGTCTTGGTACTAATTCCCAAGTTTCATTTTCAAGTAGAGCATCATACTCTTCTTGCATTGCCTTCTCCCAATTCTGTTTACCTTTGGCTTCTTCATAAGTAGTTGGATCTTCTTCTGTTTTCACAATGTAGGCATAATCTTTTGTTGTTAGGAAAGATGTATCATAACTATACCTTATAGGTTCTTTCCTTTCCCTTGTAGATCTTCTGATTTCTGCACTTCTTGAAGTTTCAGCCTCATTTGATTCTGGATCAAATCTTGGCCCTTCTTCTACATGATCCTGCACTCTACATCTAGAGTCAACTTCATCAACAATTTCTTCACAAACTTTTACCTTTGCCTTTCCTTTCCTTTGAATTTCTTCAACACCTGTATACTCATTTGGTGATCCTGTATACCACATATTTTGCTCATCAAATGTCACATCTTTAGTAACAAGAAATTGCTTTGTGGATGGACTCCACAACCTATAACCCATCTGTCTATCATCATATCCAATAAACACATACTTCTCTGCTTTTGGTTCTAGCTTATGTCTTAATTGTGAAGGAACATAAGCATATGCAATACATCCAAATACTTTACAATGATCAAGACTAGGCTTCTTACCCCACCATGCTTCATAAGGGGTTCCTCCATCCAAAGCTTTGCAAGGCAACCTATTCACAAGGTATGTTGCAGTGTTAATGGCTTCTGCCCATAAGTAATTTGGACAATTCTTTTCCTTCATCATGGCTCTTGCAAACTCTACAAGAGTCCTATTCCTCCTTTCTGCTACTCCATTTTGTTGAGGGGAGTACCTGCAAGTTACTTCTCTTTTGATACCTGCATTCCACAAATAATCATCAAACTCTTTTGAGAAATACTCTCCCCCTCCATCTGATCTTAACCTCTTTAGCTTTTGTCTTGTGATCCTTTCTGCATAGACATGAAAATGTTTGAATGTCTTGAAGACTTCTGATTTATCCTTGATTACATACAAAGTAATCCACCTGGTTGCATCATCAACAAACAACACATAATATCTGGATCCATTTATGCTATAGTCCCTTGAGGGTCCCCATACATCTGTATGAACCAATTCAAGCATATTTGAATGCTTGTACCCTGATTTGTTATAAGAACTCTTATGTGCTTTACCTAATTGACAAGCTTCATACTTGTACACCATATGTTGCCCCTCAATGTTTGGCAATCCAAGCACTACCTGATTCTTTGACATCTCCTTTATAGCTCTCTCATTGAAATGACCTAGCCTTTTATGCCATAGGTCTAATTCAGATACCTTTTGACTTCCATAGGTAAACAATGCATGTCCCACATTACCTTGGACTTTGAGAGTGAACAATCTTCCTTCCTTTTTACCTGCAATTATGGTTCTATATCCCTGATTTGGATCTTGTACATAGACACCATCATTTGTAAATCTTACTTCATATCCTTTCTCCACAATTTGCCCTACACTTATCAAATTTTTAGGAATAGTAGGAACATAAAGTACCTTGCTCAGAAGTGTACTTCCACTCTTTGTCTTCACTGATCCAATGCTCTCCACTTTATGTTTGGTATTGTCACCTGTTTGAACTGTATGTTCATTCACCCTAGCTTCCATATCAGTCATCAAAGATAGATTTCCACTCAGATGGTTACTGCACCCTGAGTCAATATAAAACACTCTTTGATCTTCTCCCATTGATTCATGAGTTGCATTCAAGATAAGAGTCATGTCATCCTTCTGATCTGATGCATAATTGTAATAATTATTGTTGTAGGACTGAGATTGGAAGTTTCTTCCACCTCCTCTACCATATGATGTCCTACCACCTCTTCCTCTGAAGTTGCCTCTTTGGTTTCTGCCTCCTCTACCTCTTTGACTATAATTCTGATTGTTGTATCCTCCATTTTGATTGTTATACCAACAATCATTTGCCAAATGATTTGTTCTGCCACAAATCCAACAAGCTTTAGCATTATCTTTGTTCTTACCTCCTCTTCCTTTACCTCTGAAATTTGTCTTCCCTTTTGTGAAGTTAGCTTGATTTGAATTCCCTTCATCATCATTTGATTGCTTTCCCTTGCCATTCTTTTTCTTGTCCTTAGAGTACATAGCTTGGCTTGTACTTCTATCATTGTCTCCTTTAAGATCCTGCTCAAAGGTTAGCATGTGTCCTAGCAATTGATTAAGGTCAGGAGTAAAGTGATCAAGTGACAATTCTATGGACAATATAAAAGGCTTCCACTTCTCATCACCTCTTAGACCTGTAAGTATTTGTCTTACCAACTTTTCCTCTTCAATGTCTTCATCCACTGCTCACGAGCTATCTGCAATATCTTTCATCCTTGCCACATAATCTGAAATTGATTGTGAGCTCTTCTTCTTGAAGGTTGTGAACTCAGCCCATAGTGAGGACTTCCTTGACTTAGTTGTATTTTGGAAATGCTCTTCCAAGGCATTCCAAACATCTGTAGCACTTTCCAAACCTCTGATATGAGGTAGAAGGTAATCATTTACAGCCATGTAGATGATGCTCCTTGCTTGAGCATCCTTTCTCATCCAAGTCTTCAACATTGCAAGCTCTTCCCTAGTAGGAATACTTGGATCTGCAAACTCAGGTTTTTCTTCATCTCGTGTAATAAATGATATAAGATCTTTGCTCATGAGGTGTGCTTCCATCCTCATGGACCATGCTGGATAGTTCTCCCTATCTAGCTTATCAATCTGCAAGCTTTCTCCCATCTTGTATCCACCTGTGTATTGAAAACTTCAAGCTTTACAAACAATGTATGTACCTTTACTTTGAATTGAACTCCTTTTGCCTTTCTTGATGTCAAATAGTCTTCTCCTCAAGCTTTGACTCCAAGCTTTCACTTCTTAGTCCTTCAAGTGTTGAATTTCTTGAATCTGCAGCAGTCGGGATCCTTCTTTCTTCAAATTGATGTCTCCTGCTCTGATACCACTGATGGAGAGTGTTAATCTCCAAAAGAACAACCTACTCTTGAATTTAGAACACCTCTATATCAAGAGTAAGTCAAAACCTTCACTGAATTAGAGGTCCAATCTCCAAATTATTAAATCTGAGAAAATATGTGAAGAAGATGAAACACAGAAAAGTCTGCTGCAGAATTTCTTCACATTGACTTATCAAATGTGTAAAGTTTTTGATGAAACTTTGTACGAATCATCTCCTAGAGATTGCGCATCACCTCCAAGTTGAATTACTTCATAAGCTTTAGTATAACTTGAGAAATTGTCTTCACAAGTTACCTATGTCTGAATCTGCACTTCTGAGAAGTCGATTTAGACACCCCTAACTTCTTAACTTTGGTTCTCACAATATCTAACCCGTTTTGCCAAATGCTTTTAGCCACGAGTAGATCACCTTCCAACTTAAAGATTAAGTGCTTGCTTGCACAAAACTTTAAACTATGGAGTGAGCACTGACCAAAAGATTAAACTCGAAATTTGCGCCTGTTTCAGAGAACTGTAGACACTCAACACATATGAATGTTCCTACTCACAATTCTCCTAGCCTGTTTACAATTGGACTCTGAAATTCAGGTCACAGGCTCATTAACTAACAACTTAGATATCCTCAAAAGGATTTCGCAATTGATCAAACACAGAAGGAGCAGACACGAAAAGATCGGGCGCAATATTTCTTCATTAACTCAGAAAATTACAACTGAGTGATGAGAGCTAACTCAACTAACTTTTTTCTCTATCTCTTGACTCCTAACTTCCTCAAATTTGGTTTCTACATATGCTCTCATTTTATGCCCCGACTTTTCTCAAAGTATTTATAGATAATTTGTACATGATTCTTACTGAACAAAAGATCTAAGTCATCTATGACTATGCTAATGTACATATATGTACACTTCTCTTGTCCTCTGAATGTAATCTTCTTCCACACTTTAGGAATTGATTCTTCCTTCATCATTTGATCTCCCAAGCCTTCAATTGGTGATTGGTCTGCACCAACACAGGTGTCCCACGAAAGCGTTGCAGTCTATCACTCCATATGAGGCTTGGCATGACCGCAAGCCATCTGTTGCTCATCTGCGTGTTTTTGGTTGTTTGGCATATGCATTAGTGCCTGAACAACATCACAGAAAATTGGATGATAAGGCAGTAAAATGTATTTTTGTTGGGTACAGTTCTGAAAGTAGAGGCTATCGTCTGTATCATCCACAGACTAAACGCATTCTGGTTAGCCGTGATGTTGTCTTTGTGGAAGATGCTATTCAGCCATTGCTTTCATGTACTAAGGAGACATCTGTTAGCTCCAAAGACATGTATGATACTTTGATGCCTCTTTTTACAGGTGGACAGGCTAGCGCTAGTCCTAATGAGGCAACTTCTCAGCCTTTGCAGGTTTCATATGATGATGCAGATCATGCGATTTCTGATGCAGATTTACATGATGCACTTGTTGATGAGAGAGCTGATATTGAACAGACAAAAACTATGCCAAAATGGCTGGTGCAGACTTTGCGTGACAGCAAATTAGATGCACCTTTGTCATATCGTACTCGTTCAGGCTCTCATAGTACCTCCTTTGCATCAGATTGCTATGCTATGGCTGCATCTAGTCTCTGTGATGAGAATGAGCCTGTTTCTTTTGATGAAGCACAAAATTCAGAAAATTGGATGGCTGCTAAGCAATCTGAATATGATGCTATAATGAAGAATGGTACATGGTCTTTATGTGACTTGCCTCCTGGCAAGAAGGCCATTGGCACTAAGTGGGTATACAAGCTGAAGCGTAAACCTGATGGTACAGTTGACAGGTATAAGGCTAGGCTTGTTGCAAAGGGTTATGCGCAGGAAAGAGGCATTGATTTTGATGAGACCTTTGCACCTACATGCCGTATGACTACTGTTCGGAGCATTTGTGCACTTGCAGCCCATCATGGTTGGAATGTACATCAGTTGGACATTAAAACAGCATTTCTGAATGGTGACTTGCATGAAGAAGTGTATGTTTTTCAGCCCCGTGGCTTTGTGCAGAAAGGGCATGAAAACCAGGTGTGCAGGTTAAAGAAGGCGTTATATGGTTTAAAGCAAGCACCACGTGCTTGGTATGAGAAAATACATGCCTATCTGATTGCACATGGTTTTGAGAATAGTCCAACTGAAAGCACCTTATATGTTAAGCGTGCTAATGATGTGCTTTTGATCATTGTTGTCTATGTAGACGACATGCTGCTCACTGGTCCTCTTGAGAAGCATATTGCTGATTTCAAGGCTGATTTGCATGCCTCATTTGAGATGTCTGATTTGGGGCATTTGCATCACTATTTGGGCATTCAGTTTATGCAAGTTGATGGTGGAATGGCTTTGTGTCAAACGAAATATATTGACACATTATTACAGCGTTTTGGCCTTGAAGACTGTAAGCCTATTGCCACTCCTATGGAGACATGTTTACGATTGAGTCTTCATGATGCTGGAGATGCATTTGATGCTGTTCTCTATCAGCACGCTATTGGATGCTTGATTTACTTATGCATTACTCGGCCAGATATTCAGTTTGCTGTCTCACAGATGAGCAGGTTTATGCAGTGCCCAGGAGTCACGCATTGGAAAGCGGTTAAGCGCATCTTTCGCTACTTGAGTGGTACTCGGCTACTTGGGTTGTTTTATCCCAAGGGGGGATCACTACCGCCAGATTTGCATGCTTTTTCTGACTCAGATTGGGCTGGTTGCTATGACACTCGTGTGTCCACCAGTGGTTTTTGCTTCATGCTTGGTAGCTCATGTATATCTTGGTTGAGCAAGAAGCAGCCTACTGTGGCCACTTCCAGTTGTGAGGCTGAGTATAGGGCAGCTTTCACAGCGACAGTTGAGTGTGTGTGGCTCAGACGCCTTATGGCTGATTTGGGTGTTGGCCAGTCTTCTGCCACCACCATCTTCACTGACAGTCAGAGCGCATTGGCAGTTGCGAGGAACCCTGTGTTCCATGCTCGCACTAAGCACATTGAGGTGCATTATCACTATGTCAGGGAGAGGTTCTCTTCTGGGGAGATCAGCTTGGCATATGTGCCCACGCAGGAGAACATTGCAGACCTTTTCACGAAGGCTCTGCCTAGGGAGAAGTTTGAAGCTTTCCGCAAAGCTTTGGGCTTACTTCCTTTTGTGGAGTGATTTCCACATAGCTCGGCACTTCCTTATACATGAGTGCCAGCTCCTTGTTCACCGCATCACTCCCAGGGGGGATTTGTTGATATATTTAGGTAGTGATGTGTGTGAACACTCTAGGACCGCCGGGGCACTTTTTTCCCTCTTTAGGAGGTTTTTTTCCCCCGGCTTGTATATACGCCTATTGCCCTAATGGGCTACTTATCTTTGTACATTCTCTAGTAATACATTCAGTCTTGTGTGTTGTGCTCCAAGCTTCTTCCTCTTCCTTGTGCTGTTCGCGTGCTTCCGCAGACGTCTAACTCCAACAAATAGATGTGTTTTAAGTGGAGCCTACATGCCAAGATGATCCGATAAAGAAATCACGTGCACTGTTCTGGAGTTTGGGGGGACGTTTTCTAGATGGTGGCAGGTGATCCAAGATTGAGGGGATATTCACGTGGGTGGAATCAAGCTCAGGGAGCGCCAGACTTTTGTTCTTTTGAGTGCATAAATTTCTCATGGTTGGACATAATTGGAATGAGCTCTGAAATTCGAAAAAGGAAAAAACGAGGCTGACAAGACCTCAATTGTCGGTCGTTGAAGGAAAAGCAATATAACACAGGACATATGGGACGCAGCGGAACATGGATGGGAATTCGCTGAAAGAGAAGAACCGATGCGCTGAAGGAGATGCTTTGTGCTCCATGAAAACAGGGAAAAAAAAAGTCGATGCATGTTATCTGAGAGGGTAGTCTTTCTGCATATCAATGATGACCGCGATTGACATGTGAAAGTGGGAGGACACTCCAAGGATGAGGCGTGAGCTGCAAAAAAGCTAGACTTGATTGAAGGGATAAATTTTGAAGAACGATGACGTTTACACGTCTGACGGGGAAACAGACGAAAGAGAATTGGACCAAAGTCGTGCTAGGGAGAACTGGAAGCATGGGCAGAGTGGAGTGACTAGACGATGTGCAACGAAATTCAAACTATGGTGAAGCTGAAGACTAATATAGCCATGCGAGAGTGTTGCCTTTGATGCCGTTTCGAGGAGGTCGACTGATAGAAAAACTTAACGTATTTCTGTGAATTGAAGCTACTAGTGACGAGAAGAGAAATTGCAAGACTGCTAGTAAAAATACTTACTATGATGTGTGAATCGTATCACTGAACCTGTTCCTAAAAACCTTGTCGGTTCGTTGTAGAGAGTTTCTTTGTGTAAGAATTATGGTCGTTACCTCAACGAAAAATGAATAAAAGAGATTTCGCAGTCTAGTAGGACTAATGTCTGAATAAAAATTGCCTTGAAAGTTGCAAAGCATGTGACAGAAAAAGGATCTTCATACTACACTTCAGTTTTGTACTGCGATGAATGCATCAAAGAAAGAGCTTTGCTCTACACCTCTTAAGCATATCTGCAATCCTCCCATCAAGAGTATCACTCGTTGTAGCTGTTGGTTAACCAAATAGTCCATTACAAGAGGTTATTAACTCTACACTAGAATCCGGAACTGCAATATGCTTTCTCCCAGAAAAAGGAATAGAATTTATGTTTAATAATGGATCACCACTTGGGTGTTTATCGACTTATTCATAAAATGTTACTAATGAAGCGACAATATTGCTATTTTCTAACCGAATCTTTGTGGGAAGCCCAGAAGGCGATGCCAAACTAGTTGTTGCATCCTGAATGTGATACATCACTGCCTATCTTGATGAATAATCCAAAGGAAAAGCTTGTTTGTTTTACTGTTTTCTTTTAGAAGTTAATCTCATTGCAGACTTAGAAAGCGTGCGGGAAGAGATGAAGGGAGTCTGTGATCTCAGTGGGCTAATAGAGTTTTGTTCATAATCATGATTTAGCTGATGGTTTACCTCTTAATTCTCCAAGAATTAAATGACATCGCATCGTATTCATTACTAAGAGATTTTTGTCTGCATACGAGACACAAAAACTATTATCTGTTCTTCGATTGAGTAAAACCCAATTGCACGGTCTCTGAGGATTTTCCCTTTATCTTTAAACATGGCGACCCTAAAAATTAAATATAAAAAATGTAAGTGATATATATAGAATACCGTTAACTTGAACTAGTTACTAGGACGTAAGAGAGAGCGATCATTTGGGGTTCGAGTGTTGATTTAAACAAAGGCTTTGACCAAGGAGTCCATCATGATAGAGATAGTAGGATAAATGACCATCATCCAGAATCCTAAAAATCCTAAAGATCAGGTAGTATGCTTTCTAGGAAGGCAGAAAAGAGATATGCTAGCATATTATATTGAAAGGTCTATAGTCTTTCCCTCCTTTCCACGAATGTCTCGACATACCTGGTGAACCCGACGTGAAAGGAGGAGACTGTAGAGATTCTGATTCTAGTTAGCAAGTAGCTCATTGTGCTTGATCTTATATGGGTGACACTACGATGGATGTTATAAACCAACTCCTGTGCTTCCAGCAGGATGAGAAAAGAGGAAGTGCCATCCAGGCATTGCATGAGCGAGTAATCAGAAGAAGCGGGTATTTCAGTGACAAAAATGTTACTCATTTTTGTAAGGAATACGAATTAGAGGCACGATATCTTGTCACGGGTCTTACGCCATTAAGTGACCAAGAACTTATAGATAATTTTGCATATGTTTCACAATTGGATCTGCGTGACCGACTAGTTGTGGACGCACCTCGACTAGTTGTAGAAGGGCAAACAAGATGGTCACAATATAAGACAATACTCACAAGGATGTTTACACTTGATGATGATGATAGAGTGACTAGGTCCACATTTCTAAAGTGGGTACATAAACCTAAAGATCAATCCATTTTAGATATAAAAAGGGAATTTGATCAGCAATTTGGGGACTTATCTGAATATGATAGGAGGGCTTTAGTTCAAGAAAAGGTATCCTTGTTTCTCTGAGCTATAGATGTGAAAGCACGAGAAGAACTTTTCCCACAATTACAACATGTAGGAACTGAGTCTAGTCTTACCGAAGACTGGGATAATGTGGATGAAGCTGTTAGAGGATACGTTGAAAAGCAAAGAACTTTGTCCAAGTTTATGCAGAGTTGGCATGACGATATGCAAGAAGAACAAGCCCAGACTGTTCAACAACCTGTACAGAACCCTCAGGCGAACCCACCAGCACCAAAGGATGTTGTGCCCGCTAATACAATGGAAGATATGTTTAAGAAATTTAGTGATCTTACGATCCAAAGTATGAAACAAATGATTGAATCTCAATCTCTACAAGCACCAATACCTAAAAACCCAAAGGCTCCTGAAATTAAAAGATGTATCTGGTGTGACTCTTTGGAGCACAACAGATACTCGTGTGAGAGCTTTAAAGAAGTTTTGGCAAAGAATTTAGTGTTCATCAAGGAAAAGATGATTTATGACTCAAAGACTGGAGAAAAAGTAAACATTAACTTTGATCGGGAAGGCATGAGAGTGTTCTTCCCTGGCACATCTAAAAACGTTGCTTCAACATCGTATACGTATGCATGTCAGGTAATTGACGAAAATAATGATATAGAACCGTGGTCTAAAGTGATAAAGTCCCTAGATCGGGGAAAGATGCATCATGAAATTTTAAAAACAGCTAGCAATGAGATCCGAGGGGTAAGTGGATGGAATGACCCTGTAGATACTCTCTCGGTTGTTACTTATCTATGCTCTTCTGTAGAGCATGAAGCAGTAGTGGAAGAGAAACGGAGGAGAACCAATGAGGGTGAAGAGGAGAAAAGAAGAACTAGGCGTCAAGTAGAAGCTTCACAAGAACAACCTCAAATACCAAACCAAAATCAACAAACACAAATAAACCAACCCACTCAAGTAATTCCACCATCACAACCGACAATAATCAAACCAAATCAAATTCCGACTCAAGTTCAAAACCCTACTTCTGTTGAGATGCCAGTTCCTACCCAAGTTAATGTACCTCCTCAAGATCAAGAAATGAAACCTGTAAGAAAAGGTCAAGGAAGAGTGAAAAAAATCGCATATTGAGCAAGCCCTAGATTTAAAACAAGTTCTCGATAAAAGAGTGCTTGATAGTGTAATCGAATTTACACTAGGTGAGTTATTGGGGATAGCAAAAAGAGAATTTCTAGAATTAATAATTGATCTCTTAAGAAGAAAACGGCAACCAATAGCTGTCATGCAAGAGACTAAGAAGATGGATGAAGAGACACCTGTCCATGCCGTGCAAGCACAAGTACAAGAACTAAAAAATGTACTTGAACCGATTGAAACTAATGCACAACCATGTGCTCATGAGGAAATGTTCTTGGAACGGAATTCATCGGAAACAACTCCTTCAATTCATTATACTAGAGACCATTGGGCTCGAGCCACGACTGAGATGTTGGTGCGATTAGATAAAATCAATACACCAGTCATTGCTCTTATTGATCACGGATCTGAAGTAAATTTAATGTCCAAAGATCTCTACATGAAGGGGAAATGGGCAATAGATATGCAGCCAGGTTGGAGAATCAAGGCTACGAATTCAATGCCAGGCGAGTTGTTTGGTGCATGCCCACAGGTACTAGCTACAATTGGGGATATTAGTGATTATCAAAATTTCTTTGTGCAAGATCATTCTAGTTACTCGTTGATTTTAGGGCAGCCATATATTACTGCCTTAAGGATGGAAACGAGAGTCTTGGAGGATGGATCGGCCTATGCGCGAATCCGAAGTAAGGATGGAAAGAAGGCAGTCCAATTTATGACGGTTTGTGTAGACCATGTCAGGAATAGAACTTCTCTTCGGACAAGACCTATTCCTGAAGAATTTGAGGATCAAAGTTTTAAAATGAAGTTTTCATAAATCGAGACTATGAAAGCTTAGAGAGTGAAAAGATCCCGAATGTAAATATGTTTATATCAAGTTTTGTAGCACTTTCTTCGACAAATTCATTTCAGTTTCGTGTTTTTTCTGAGTTAAAAAAGTGGGAAAAACAATACATAGCAGATCTTCAGAGGAACTTTTATGGTGTAGAGTGCTTGACTTCGACGAGGAAATTTTCGGAATCTTTGATGAGATATCTTTTAGAGACACACTATTTGATCTCCAAGAGTTGATTCAAGGAAGAAGGAGTGATTATGTGATTCAAACACACTCTATTTCCATGTATGAGGAAATAGAAAGGTTTGAGCAAGATAAAATAGGGAAAGAAGTCTTCGCTGAAACAAAATACAAAACAATTGATAAAAAGATAAAGCCAGTTGCAGTTCCGCTTCCAGAGGATAGTAACAAACTCATGGATGGTGCAAAAACCCAGCCACCTCTCCGAGATAAAAGGAAAATAGGTCATGAGTTCACTAAAGAGACTCATGAGCAAATTCAATTAGGAAAATATGGGTTCCTCAATGAAAAAGAGAAGAATGTATTCTCTTGGATGATATTCAAGCATGGAAAGGCTTTCTCCTTCAATGCCCAGGAAAGTGGATGTGTAAATCCATCTGTGGTGACACCTATGATAATTTTCACGATACCACATGTACCTTGGAATCTCAGGCCGATTCCGGTATCAAAAGCTCATATTTCAAAGCTAATTGACCTATTGAATGAGAAGATTAGAATGGGGATTCTTGAGCTGTCAAGTGCCCCCTATTCTAACCGTTGGTTTACTGTACCAAAGAAAAATGGGTCATTAAGATTTATCCAAGATCTATAGCCAGTGAATAAAGTGACAATTAGAAATATGGGAACTGGGCCTATTGTAGATGAGTATGCAGAAGCCTTTGCGGGAAGATCTATTTACTCAATGGGAGATTTACACTCTGGGTATGATCAATTCCAGCTAGCTCTCGAAAGCTGTGACTTGACGACTATGAGGACTCCACTTGGGCTCGTGCGCATGTGCACTTTGCGACAAGGCACCACGAACTCGGTGGCACATATGATGAATCATATGCATAAGGTACACTATAAGTGGGTTGTTGATCTGGTTACAATGCCATTAGGGGTGCATTAGATGAGGTATATTGTATTGGCAAGAGAGGATCTAACAAACCATGTTGAAGGAAGAGCTCTGAGAACGAAAGCTACGAGCAATGTATGCAAGTTTCTACTAGATGATGTGTTTAGTAGATTTGGCTATGTTGAGAAAATAGTTGCCGACAGAGGTGAGCTTGATGCTTAGGAAGCCAAAGACTTCTTTGCAAAATATGGATTTCGATTATCGCTCACCAGTGTTTACAATTCTGAAGCCAATGGGAAAATTGAGTGCGGACACCCTCCGATTATTAAAGCTTTGGCTAAGGCTTGTGAGGGAAAGATAAAGAACTCGCCAAATTATCTTCCCTTTGCCCTTTGGGCAGACAGGATGACATACACTAGGACTACTGGATATATGCCAGTAGAACTAATGTATTGTCAAAAACCTATTTTGCCGACGGAGTCACATGCTTTAGCGTGGACTTCCTTACCTTGGGAAGATAAGATGTCAAGAGAAGATCTTCTAGCAGTGCGGATTCTTCAACTAGAGAGAGGAAGAAATCTGGTAGAAGAAGCTGCATTGAAGCTCATAGCATCTAGAGAGAGAAATAAGGTTGCATTTGACAAGTCCCACAAGTTAAGACCTAAAAAGTTGAATGAAGGAGACTGGGTACTTGTCTATGATAGCTCATTGGATACACAATAATACACAATATGAAGCTCGAACAAAACTGGTAAAAAGATGGTTTGGTTCCTATGTGGTATGTAAAGTATTTGACAATGGAACATACTCACTTAGGGAATTAGATGGGACCAAGTTAAAGGATTTAATCGCTGGGAAGAGAGTTAAGCTCTTTAAAAGAAGAGAGAATGAGGATTATGAGACGATGATAATTGAAGACGAAGAAGAAGGAAGTGAAGAAGAAGAAAGTGGAGAAGATGAAAACAAAAATACCGATAAGGAAAATGATTAAAATGAATTATATCATAAGATAATGTATGTATAAAAATATAGATATATATATATATATATATGTATGTATATATTAAAAACATGTAGATAAATAACAAGAAATGAATCTTTCTGGATGTAATAAATAAATAAAATAACAACTAAGATAAATGCATGTGTTTCACTTATTCATGACCTTCCTTTAATGTTAAATTTTGTTCCTTGCAGGGTACTGATGCAGATTTGTGATCAGGTTATTAATAGGAAATCTTTTGGGTTTGATTGGACTGTTTGACTATCTTAGATTCCAGAATGGATAGTGAAGATTCCAATGATACATCCATCCCTGAGGGTAGCATTCCTGATAGATTTAGAGAGACATCAAGGAGTGTACCTGAGGGGAGAACCTTAGATAGTTCTTTCATATTGACTTTCTTGCTCCCTACACCCAAAAATGAAGAAAGAATTCCTATTGAAGAGTTTGTTAAAGATCGCATTACTAGTGAGACTTTGATCTCGTCTTCAAACGAAGGGAGTGTGTTCAGGTATCGAGCGGCACGAACATATGGAGAAAATGACACTTCCGTGGACCATGAATCATACATGACAGTGGACCCAACAAAACTCCTTGTTTATAGTCGCGACTTAGCGGAATATACAGAACTTTTACAACAACTTGCCTTGTTCCGTAGGGAACATGAGGGGGAGGAGTCGTCTTGAAGATGAATTAAAAATCTGTGATAAAACTATGTGTAAATACCGTTTCTTTTAAAAATCAAGTTAGGTTTTTTTTATGAAGAATAAAATCAGGAAAGATCTTTGGGAATCAGCAAGGAGACCATTACCAATGTATATAAATAAAACCAAGTAATATTTTCCTTTTGAGTGACTGTTTCTATATAAATTCTTGGGAAATAATCTTCTATTTTACGCAGGATGACCAAGTTAGAGATGTTTAAAAGAAAGGGTGATTGTAGATGACAAGTTCAAGCTACTTCTGATTTTATATTGGTGAGATGTTATTGATTCACTTTCTTTTTTTTTCCTCTTGTATATATGTGTATGTGTGTATATATGTCCATATGAAAAGACTACATGAGTTGGGCATATGATATGTAAAAAAATGCATAATTAAGAAAATCAAGTAGAACAAAAATCTCGTACTACTAATAAGATTGATGTATAGGGAGTGAGATTATATGAGTAAGATTAGAAGATGGACTAGAACTTTTGAGAACAAGACCTAGGAAGGTGAAGGGAAGACCTAGACTAAGTATCTGTATATACTAGTGTTTATGACACTTGATGAGTGAGACACTTCGACTTCTGCTTTTGATCTCTCATCTGACTTAATCTTCAGATAGATTATGTCTTGAGAAAAGAGTTCTTATACCAACCAGCTATCGATGTGTACGTGTATGTGTTGTTGGGCACTGCGATGAGCTAGTAGGCGGGTGGGGCTACCCTGGTCGGGTGATTAGGGCCACGAGCTGACGCTAGTTGTGTCCTATGGCCTAACCTACATGTTGTTACGTGCTGATACAGGTTGATAGGTGGGTGGAATCACTCTGACCGGGTGGTTAGAGCCACGAGCTCACGTTGATTTTGTATGAGGCTGACATTGTGTATCGTGTGCTATGTCGGGTCGGTAGATGGGTGGGCTAAACCTGGTTGGGTGGTCAGGTCCACCAGTTGCATCCGATTTCGGCATAGGCCGATATGTGTGAATAAATAAATAAATAAAGATAAAGGCAAAGATTTAAAGGCTGAGCTGGGACAAAGAATTAAAATAAAGAAAAATAGAATAAAAATAAGAGAAAAATAATAAAAGATCTGATGGGGGTTCGGATGATGGGAGATCAATAGGGAAGCCAGATTGGAGTCTCGTAAATTGAGTTAGTGAGGACTGGTATATGCAAATGCTTCAGATAGGCTACTAGATCTGACCGGGTCAAGTTAACGAGAGAGCTAAGAAGTTTTCGATTTACTCATGTGATTTCTAGCCTGAGTGCATTAGTGTATTCTGACATGTTGTATGGGATGTTTGTGTCTACTTTCTTCTCTTAATTTATGCCAAGACTAATGCATTTTCAGATTTCATGCATCAAATTAGAATTTTCTTTAAGTCCTGTTTATATGCTGTGACTACTTGATGCTCGTTTATGTTTGTTCTTGTGTATGCAGGTTGGCGCATCTAGAGGATGCACAGGTTTAGAGGGGGTGGATGTCGTCGTGATTTAAAACCCAGTCTTGGAAGTCAAATTCCAAACACCAAATTGAAGCAACGTTGAAGGTACGTATGAATTGACTCTAAAGATTATTCATGAAGACTCTACAAGTTGTATCGGAAGGCTCGGTGGATGGAATTTAAAACACACAGATTGAAATTTAAGCTTGAGTATATGCCACGATATTAAATGGTTAAGGAAAATTTTTCCATTGGAATCGTTATTGTGTGTGAGTGCATGTAATTTAAGAGTGACTTGTGTGTGCACACATGAACCTGTATCATTCATATATATGAATAGATGTGTTTTAAGTGGAGCCTACATGCCAAGATGATCCAATAAAGAAATCACGTGCACTGTTTTGGAGTTTGGGGGGAAGTTTTCCGGATGGTGGCAGGTGATCCAAGATCGAGGGGATATTCACGTGGGTGGAATCAAGCTCAGGGAGCGCTTGACTTTTGTTCTTCTGAGTGCATAAATTTCTCGTGGTTGGACATAATTGGAATGAGCTCTGAAATTCGAAAAAGGCAAAAACGAGGCTGATAAGACCTCAACCGTCGGTCGCTGGAGGAAAAGCAATATAATGCATAACATATGGGACGCAATGGAACATGGATGGGAATTTGCTGAAAGAGAAGAACCGATGCGCTGAAGGAGATGCTTTGTGCTCCATGAAAACAGGCGAAAAAAAAGTCGACGCATGTTATCTGAGAGGGTAGTCTTTCTGTGTATCAATGATGATGGCAATTGACATGTGAAAGTGGGAGGACACTCCAAGGATGAGGCGTGAGCTGCAGAAAAAGCTAGACTTGATTGTAGGGACTGAATTCTGAAGAACTACGATGTTTACAAGTCTGACGGGGAAACAAACGAAAGAGAATTGGACCAAAGTCGTGCTAGGGAGAACTAGAAGCATGGGTAGAGTGGACTGACTAGAAGATGTGCAACGAAACTCAAACTATGGTGAAGCTGAAGACTGATATAGCCATGCAAGAGTGTTTCCTTTGATGCCATTTCCAGGAGGTCGGCTGATAGAAAAACTTAACGTATTTCTGTGAATCGAAGCTACTAGTGACGAGAGGAGAACTTGCAAGACTGCTAGTAAAAATGTCAAAGACTGGAGACTCAATTTTGAAGCTTTGCGCTTGAGTTAGAAAGTAGAAGGGAAAGCGTTAACAGACTTGTTCTTGGTTACTGCTACTCTTAAATCTCATATGACATGGTATTCATGTGACGCATACATTAGAAGCAAGGGTTTAGAGTTCATGAAGCAGACTCAGGAGTTAGGCTTATGGAGATGAGATGCCAGAATATTGACATTATTGTTCGGGATGGAGCTGCGCTATATTTCTAGCACCTGTTGAGGAAGATATTGGAGGACAAATCAGGAAAGAGAAGCTCTTGCTACTTTTGGACTTGGATGTTGAAGGTCGGAGCTGGGGAAGGAAAAATTAGAGGTTCTTTCTCAATACGGTTCTTCCTTTGAAATATTTTCTTCCGACATGTTTTCATAATGAGAATAGCCTGGCAATTAAACTGATTAGAAAATGATATTCGAAGTCTGAAAGGATTTTGCTTAACTTCCCTACGTTCCATAAGCTTAAAGTTGGTTAAATTATTACTCTGGTTCGACTTCTATTTGACAATACTCAATCGATTTTCTTTGAGTATGTTAATCAGTCAGACATGTGAGCAAAAAGACATGTTTGTAGAGTTACGTCATGCATTGAAATACTTACAATGATGTTGTGTGAATCATATCACTGAAATTGTTCCTGAAAACCTTGTCGGTTCGTTGTAGAGAGTTTCTTTGTGTAGGAATTATGGTCATTACCTCAACGGAAAATGAATAAAAGAGATTTCGTAGTCTAGTAGGACTAATGCCTGAATAAAAATTGCCTTGAAAGTTGCAAAGCATGTGACAAAAAAAGGATCTTCATACTACACTTCAGTTTTGTACTGCGATGAATGCATCAAAGAAAGAGCTTTGCTCTACACCTCTTAAGCGTATCTGCATCCCTCCCATCAAGAGTATCAGTCGTTGTAGCTGTTGGTTAACCAAATAGTCCATTACAAGAGGTTATTAACTCTACACTAGAATCGGGAACTACAATATGCTTTGTCCCAGAAAAAGGAATAGAATTTATGTTTAATAATGGATCACCACTTGGGCGTTTATCGACTTATTCATAACATGTTACTACTGAAGCGACAATATCGCTATTTTCTGACCGAATCTTTGTGGGAAGCCCAGAAGGCGATGCCAAACTAGTTGCTGCATCCTGAATGTGATACATCACTGCCTATCCTGATGAATAATCCGAAGGAAAAGCTTGTTTGTTTTACTGTTTTCTTTTAGAAGTTAATCTCATTGCAGACTTAGAAAGCATGTGGGAAGAGATGAAGGGAGTCTGTGATCCCAGTGGGCTAATAGAGTTTTGTTCATAATCATGATTTAGCTGATGGTTTACCTTTTAATTCTCCAAGAATTAAATGACATCGCATCATATTCATTACTAAGAGATTTTCGTTTGCATACGAGACACAAAAACTATTATCTGTTCTTCGATTCAGTAAAACCCAATTGCACGGTCTCCGAGGATTTTCCCTTTATCTTTAAACATGGCGACCCTAAAAATTAAATATAAAAAATGTAAGTGATATATATAGAATACCATTAACTTGAACTAGTTACTAGTATTAACCTAAACTTTTATGTTGTGAGGGTGTAAGAGAGAGCGATCATTTGGGGTTCGACTGTTGATTTAAACAAAGGCTTTGACCAAGGAGTCCATCATGATAGAGATAGTACGATAAATGACCATCATCTAGAATCCTAAAAATCCTAAAGATCAGGTAGTATGCTTTCTAGGAAGGCAAAAAAGAGATATGCTAGCATATTATATTGAAAGGTCTATACTCTTTCCCTCCTTTCCATGAACGTCTCGACACCGTGTGAATGAGGTCTAAAACATTTTCAGTTACATAGGTACTCTTCTTGAAGGGAAGCCTTGATTGTTTTTCTTCTTGGCGAGCTACACAAATTTTATGCAACATTTTAGATGTAAAACTTGGTAGGCCTCTTACCAAGCTCCTCCTTTGCATGTCCTTGATCGT
>MU260532.1:140000-172500 GCA_020310875.1 Ceratopteris richardii
ACTCCTAAAAAGTCGGGAGTGCTCATAAATTTGCTAAATCAATTTCTCTGGATGTGGTTTATCATTTCTTCTCATTCCACTTGCAAATGGTAGCTTATTAAGGTAATTTAATACTCCTAAAAGGAATTGTTTCAATTGCAAGTGTGGTGGTCACACTGAGCATAACACTGAGCAGGTATCATTACAAAAATAGCAAGTTTTTGGATTTGTGAAGGAACCAAGTTATCTGTTTTGGTTTGATCACTACACAAATCATTTGCAAAGTACATATATGGTTTCTTTGTATCATTTGGAAGCTAAGCAAGTGTACTAAGCATATCTGAAGCTAAAGAGGGCTAGAGCAAAGCAGGTTTAGCAGCTTCAACTCATTTCCTGAGTGCATCCAACCATCACTCCCAACAGTGGTATCAGAGCAAATAAGGTAATCATGGGAGATGGATTTCCTTCATTCATTGACAAATTGGACAGGAACAACTACCAAGCTTGGTCATTGAGAATGAAGACCTACCTACAAGGAAGGAGCTTATTTGGATACATATCAGGAGATGAGGAATTGCCCTCATTCAAGACTAGAGGACTACCCACAAAGGATGAACATGAGAAGCTCAACCAATGGTGTGCAAAGGATGCTCTGGCAAGGTCTTACCTTCTTAACTCTATATCTGACTTTCTTTTACCTCATGTAAGGAATTGTAAGACTTCCCAAGAGACTTGGGAAACCTTGTCAAACTACATTTCTTCCAACACAAGGGCCAGGAAAAATCAACTGTGGATTGAATTCACAACCCTTAGGAAGCAGCCCAAGCAATCAGTCTCAGAGTATGTGACAAAGATCAAAGATGTGGCAGACCAACTAGCAAGCATTGGAGAGGAGATTGAAGAGGAACAAATAGTCAGGCAAGTAACAAATGGACTCAAGGCAGATGATAAGTGGGAAAGTTTCACCACTGCAATGGACCTCTATATGGACATGCATACCCCAGATCTCACAACACTCATGGGCCAACTATTCACACATGAAGCAAAGTTTACAAAAGCAGGAGATCAATCAAAAGGTAACAACCCCTCTGCTCTCTATACTGATAAGAAAGTTAAGGATAAAGGTAAAGGGAAGAAACAGGATGAAGAAGGCTCTACCTCTCAAGCTAATTATGCAAGGAGAGGTAGATCATCTAGAGGAAGAGGCAGAGGAGGTAAGTCAGGTAGGGGGAGACCCTACAACTCATCACCATGCAACATTTGTGGATTGTCCAATCATACCACAGATGAATGCTACAAGAACTACAAGAATCAGAGAGGAAGAGGCTACTCAAGAGGTGGATACTCTCAAGGGAGAGGCAGATTCAACCAACATCAAAGCTACAATGGGTACAACAATCAATACAACAACAACTACAATCACAACCACAATGGTAACTACCAAGGTGGATTCAGAAACAGAAGAGACTACAACAACTACACAGAGGAGCAAGATGACTCCCTATTGATCATGAATATGACCTCCAAGGCAGGTACAAATGATGATCATTTATTTTATATTGACTCAGGATGTTCTAACCATGTAGCTGGCAATGTGGCACTACTTTCTGATTTGGAAGAACCCAAGGGCAAACATCAGGTACAAACAGGTGATGACACTAAACATTCTGTTGTTAAGATTGGAAATGTGAAGACATGTGATGGAAACCAGAATCTATTGAGCAGGGTACTCTATGTACCAACCATCACCAAGAATCTAATGAGTGTTGGTCAGATTGTGGAGAAAGGTTTGCAGGTCAGATTCACACAACATGGAGCATATGTGGAGGACCCAAGACATGGATTCAGAAGGATTGCCAAAGGGGAGAAATCAGGTAGATTGTTTACTTTTGAGCTAGAAGACACCAAGAACATTGCTTTGTATACTTACAAGGATCAGACACTTTCAGAGTTAGAAATATGGCACAAGAGATTAGGGCACATAGGTGAAAGAACCCTAAAGCAAATGTGCAAGGATCAATGTGTGCTTGGGATACCTAATGTGTCCAAGCAACACATGATTTACAAGTGTGGATCATGTCAGTTTGGTAAGTCTCACAGGTTACCATATTCAAGGAAAGGTTTCATGCATGAAGACTACCTAGACTTGGTACACACAGATGTTTGGGGACCTAGCAAGGACCCTTCCATTTCAGGTTCAAGGTATTATGTGTCCTTCATTGATGATTATAGCAGATGGACCATTTTATACTTTATGAAACATAAAGATGAAGTGTTTAATTGCTTCAAGAGGTATCTTGCACTTGTTGAAAATCAAACAGGAAGAAGCTTGAAGAGGCTAAGGTCAAATGGTGGAGGAGAATACTTCTCCAATGAGTTTGAAGATTTCTTGCAGGAAAGACGCATCAAAAGGGAGATTACTACAAGGTACTCACCTGAACAAAATGGGGTAGCTGAAAGAAGGAATAGACTCATAGTAGAAACAGCTAGGTCTATGCTTAATGAAAAGAAGTTGCCAAATTATCTTTGGGCAGAGAGTGTATCCACTGCCACCTATCTCATAAATAGGTTGCCATCCAAATCACTTGATGGCATGACACCATATGAAGCTTGGCATGGTAAGAGACCCTCTCTAGATCATTGCAAAATCTTTGGTTGTGTAGCATATGTGCATATTCCCTCACAGGTAAGGGGAAAGCTAGACCCTAAGGCTGAAAAATGTATCTTCATTGGTTATGATTTGAACCAAAAGGGATACAGATTCTACAACCCAACAAACAAAGGCTTCAAGGTAAGCAGAGATGTCATTTTTGATGAGAATGACTCATGGTATGAGAATGAGTGCAGGAAAGTTAGTCTACCCTATGATATGGAAGAAGACTTCCCAAGGCTCACCAAGGAGGAATCAATTAAGAAAGAAGATTCAAGCTCAGATGATGATGATATTACAATAAATCTTGAGGAATTCAAGGCTTGGAAGTCCAAAGGGAAGATGAAGATGAAGAAGCTAGAGGATATACCAGAATCCTCAACTCAAGCAATTAGAAGATCTCAGAGAGAAAGCAAAAGACCAATCAGATTTGGGTATGACACATCACTTGTGACTAAACATTCTGTATATCTTGCAAAGGACTTGTTGAATGAAGAACCAGGCACCTATGAAGAAGCAATTACCAAACCAGAATGGAAAGAAGCTATGGATGAAGAAATGGAAGCTCTCAAGGAGAGTGATACTTGGGACTTGGTACCCAAGAAAGACTCTATGAAAGTGATAGGATCTAGATGGATCTACAAGCTAAAGAAAAATTCAGATGGAACAATAAACAGGTACAAAGCTAGGTTGGTAGCCAAGGGTTTTGCACAAACCCAAGGCATTGATTATGAGGAGACATTTTCTCCTGTGGCCAAGATGCCAACTATCAGAATATTGGTGAGTGTAGCTGCATCCAAGAATTGGAATATGTACCAATTAGATGTCAAGAATGCTTTCTTGAATGGATGGATATCTGAAGAAGTCTACATGTCACAACCACCTGGCTATGAAGATCCAAAAAAGGTTCATTATGTTTGTAAATTAAAGAAGGCTTTGTATGGTTTAAAGCAGGCACCTAGAGCATGGAATTACAGGTTGACAACCTACCTCCTAGACCAAGGATTTGTGATGAGTAAAGCAGACACTTCTCTGTTCATAAAGAGAAGTAGTACAGAGGTAATCTACTTGTGTGTTTATGTTGATGACATCATCATTACAGGCAATGATGTCAATGGGATTAGACACATCAAAGGACAGATGATGAAAGAATTCAAGATTAGTGATCTTGGATTATTGAAATACTTCTTAGGTCTTGAGTTAGTCTACACCAACTCAGGTATATATATCACTCAAAAGAAGTATGTACAGGATATGGTCAAGAAGTTTGGTTTGCAGGATGCTAAAGTATCTACTACTCCAATGGAGGTCAACCTAAAGCTAAGTGCTCATGAAGGAGAAGAAGTCCAAGACATCACAGGATATCAAAGCATGGTAGGAAGTTTGAACTATGCTACCTTGACAAGAATTGACATAGCATATGGAGTTAGTGTACTTAGTCAATTCATGCACAAACCAAGGACACCTCACCTAGAGGCAGCAAAGAAGATCTTGAAGTATTTGAATGGAACTCAGAACCATGGTTTGTACTTTCCTTATACATCAGATATTGACATTAAAGTTTACTCAGATGCAGATTGGGCAGGATGCAAGGATGATAGGAGAAGCACCTCAGGATACATTTGTTTTGCAGGAGATAAGCCTATTTCTTGGTCAGCCAAGAAGCAACCTATAGTGGCATTGTCATCCACTGAAGCAGAGTATAGAGGGCTTTCCAATGCCACTCAAGAAGCTATCTGGTTGAAGCTCTTGTATACAGAATTAGGACTATACACTAGACCTCCAATCATCTTTGGAGATAACACTAGCTCTCTTCACCTTGCAGCAAACCCAATATATCATGCCAGAACCAAACACATAGAGGTTCATTACCACTATGTGAGGGAGAAGTTACTTAGCAAAGAGATTTAATTGACTTATGTGTCTACCAATATGCAATGTGCAGATTTACTCACTAAAGCATTGGATGGAAGCAAGTTATGTAGATTCAAATCTATGATTGGATTGCAGGAAGTAATTGAAGATTGAAGATGAAGACTTAAGCCAAAGTGTTTGGCTTGAGGGGGAGCTATTGGTGCATTTCAAGCCTTAACACATTGGCTTGGAACCTTGGAAGATTAGCTTGGAACCATTGAAGGATATCTTCATTTGAAGCAAGGACCATAAGAACTTATGCTTATAAGTTCTTACCTTTTTAGCCATTGTAAAAGTCCTTAGTGACTTGGCATTTTCTTGTAATCACACCAACTTGATTAGTCGTGGATTCTTAGTTGAGTTAATGGAGAGAATATCTCCCTACTTTTAGTAGAGATATTCTAGGGAGCCTACATTTGAATTTCAAATTCAAATGATGACTCAACTCATATAAAAATGGAGAGAAAAAACTTGCGGTTATCCCTGTCACTCCAGCTCATTCCCCGAGGCATTTTTGTCATTGTAACTGTGTGTGTGTTAGTGCCTCTCCATAGCCTACACCACCACACCTCAATTAGCTATGCTCGTCATGCTAATGAGCTTGTATAATCATATAAATCAATAGATATATACACATTCATCATATCTGGTTCTCTGTGATTTCTACTTCAAGTCTGTCAACTTTCAAGGAGCATTTCTCAGTGCTCACTGAACCAAATCAAGAGCTTAAGTGCTTGTTGAAACCAGCTCAAGGTCTTCTACAAGCATACAAAATTTCAGAAGATTTCATTCAGCCACTTGGGAGAAATCGCGCTCGAAGCAGCCACTGGTATTGTTCTACACAACTCCTAAAAAGTCGGGAGTGCTCATAAATTTGCTAAATCAATTTCTCTGGATGTGGTTTATCATTTCTTCTCATTCCACTTGCAAATGGTAGCTTATTAAGGTAATTTAATACTCCTAAAAGGAATTGTTTCAATTGCAAGTGTGGTGGTCACACTGAGCAGGTATCATTACAAAAATAGCAAGTTTTTGGATTTGTGAAGGAACCAAGTTATCTGTTTTGGTTTGATCACTACACAAATCATTTGCAAAGTACATATATGGTTTCTTTGTATCATTTGGAAGCTAAGCAAGTGTACTAAGCATATCTGAAGCTAAAGAGGGCTGGAGCAAAGCAGGTTTAGCAGCTTCAACTCATTTCCTGAGTGCATCCAACCATCACTCCCAACAGTGGTATCAGAGCAAATAAGGTAATCATGGGAGATGGATTTCCTTCATTCATTGACAAATTGGACAGGAACAACTACCAAGCTTGGTCATTGAGAATGAAGACCTACCTACAAGGAAGGAGCTTATTTGGATACATATCAGGAGATGAGGAATTGCCCTCATTCAAGACTAGAGGACTACCCACAAAGGATGAACATGAGAAGCTCAACCAATGGTGTGCAAAGGATGCTCTGGCAAGGTCTTACCTTCTTAACTCTATATCTGACTTTCTTTTACCTCATGTAAGGAATTGTAAGACTTCCCAAGAGACTTGGGAAACCTTGTCAAACTACTTTTCTTCCAACACAAGGGCCAGGAAAAATCAACTGTGGATTGAATTCAAAACCCTTAGGAAGCAGCCCAAGCAATCAGTCTCAGAGTATGTGACAAAGATCAAAGATGTGGCAGACCAACTAGCAAGCATTGGAGAGGAGATTGAAGAGGAACAAATAGTCAGGCAAGTAACAAATGGACTCAAGGCAGATGATAAGTGGGAAAGTTTCACCACTGCAATGGACCTCTAAATGGACATGCATACCCCAGATCTCACAACACTCATGGGCCAACTATTCACACATGAAGCAAAGTTTACAAAAGCAGGAGATCAATCAAAAGGTAACAACCCCTCTGCTCTCTATACTGATAAGAAAGTTAAGGATAAAGGTAAAGGGAAGAAACAGGATGAAGAAGGCTCTACCTCTCAAGCTAATTATGCAGGGAGAGGTAGATCATCTAGAGGAAGAGGCAGAGGAGGTAAGTCAGGTAGGGGGAGACCCTACAACTCATCACCATGCAACATTTGTGGATTGTCCAATCATACCACATATGAATGCTACAAGAACTACAAGAATCAGAGAGGAAGAGGCTACTCAAGAGGTGGATACTCTCAAGGGAGAGGCAGATTCAACCAACATCAAAGCTACAATGGGTACAACAATCAATACAACAACAACTACAATCAGAACCACAATGGTAACTACCAAGGTGGATTCAGAAACAGAAGAGACTACAACAACTACACAGAGGAGCAAGATGACTCCCTATTGATCATGAATATGACCTCCAAGGCAAGTACAAATGATGATCATTTATTTTATATTGACTCAGGATGTTCTAACCATGTAGCTGGCAATGTGGCACTACTTTCTGATTTGGAAGAACCCAAGGGCAAACATCAGGTACAAACAGGTGATGACACTAAACATTCTGTTGTTAAGATTGGAAATGTGAAGACATGTGATGGAAACCAGAATCTATTGAGCAGGGTACTCTATGTACCAACCATCACCAAGAATCTAATGAGTGTTGGTCAGATTGTGGAGAAAGGTTTGCAGGTCAGATTCACACAACATGGAGCATATGTGGAGGACCCAAGACATGGATTCAGAAGGATTGCCAAAGGGGAGAAATCAGGTAGATTGTTTACTTATGAGCTAGAAGACACCAAGAACATTGCTTTGTATAATTACAAGGATCAGACACTTTCAGAGTTAGAAATATGGCACAAGAGATTAGGGCACATAGGTGAAAGAACCCTAAAGCAAATGTGCAGGGATCAATGTGTGCTTGGGATACCTAATGTGTCCAAGCAACACATGATTTACAAGTGTGGATCATGTCAGTTTGGTAAGTCTCACAGGTTACCATATTCAAGGAAAGGTTTCATGCATGAAGACTACCTAGACTTGGTACACACAGATGTTTGGGGACCTAGCAAGGACCTTCCATTTCAGGTTCAAGGTATTATGTGTCCTTCATTGATGATTATAGCAGATGGACCATTTTATACTTTATGAAACATAAAGATGAAGTGTTTAATTGTTTCAAGAGGTATCTTGCACTTGTTGAAAATCAAACAGGAAGAAGCTTGAAGAGGCTAAGGTCAAATGGTGGAGGAGAATACTTCTCCAATGAGTTTGAAGATTTCTTGCAGGAAAGAGGCATCAAAAGGGAGATTACTACAAGGCACTCACCTGAACAAAATGGGGTAGCTGAAAGAAGGAATAGACTCATAGTAGAAACAGCTAGGTCTATGCTTAATGAAAAGAAGTTGCCAAATTATCTTTGGGCAGAGAGTGTATCCACTGCCACCTATCTCATAAATAGGTTGCCATCCAAATCACTTGATGGCATGACACCATATGAAGCTTGGCATGGTAAGAGACCCTCTCTAGATCATTGCAAAATCTTTGGTTGTGTAGCATATGTGCATATTCCCTCACAGGTAAGGGGAAAGCTAGACCCTAAGGCTGAAAAATGTATCTTCATTGGTTATGATTTGAACCAAAAGGGATACAGATTCTACAACCCAACAAACAAAGGCTTCAAGGTAAGCAGAGATGTCATTTTTGATGAGAATGACTCATGGTATGAGAATGAGTGCAGGAAAGTTAGTCTACCCTATGATATGGAAGAAGACTTCCCAAGGCTCACCAAGGAGGAATCAATTAAGAAAGAAGATTCAAGCTCAGATGATGATGATATTACAATAAATCTTGAGGAATTCAAGGCTTGGAAGTCCAAAGGGAAGATGAAGATGAAGAAGCTAGAGGATATACCAGAATCCTCAACTCAAGCAATTAGAAGATCTCAGAGAGAAAGCAAAAGACCAATCAGATTTGGGTATGACACATCACTTGTGACTAAACATTCTGTATATCTTGCAAAGGACTTGTTGAATGAAGAACCAGGCACCTATGAAGAAGCAATTACCAAACCAGAATGGAAAGAAGCTATGGATGAAGAAATGGAAGCTCTCAAGGAGAGTGATACTTGGGACTTGGTACCCAAGAAAGACTCTATGAAAGTGATAGGATCCAGATGGATCTACAAGCTAAAGAAAAATTCAGATGGAACAATAAACAGGTACAAAGCTAGGTTGGTAGCCAAGGGTTTTGCACAAACCCAAGGCATTGATTATGAGGAGACATTTTCTCCTGTGGCCAAGATGCCAACTATCAGAATATTGGTGAGTGTAGCTGCATCCAAGAATTGGAATATGTACCAATTAGATGTCAAGAATGCTTTCTTGAATGGATGGATATCTGAAGAAGTCTACATGTCACAACCACCTGGCTATGAAGATCCAAAAAAGGTTCATTATGTTTGTAAATTAAAGAAGGCTTTGTATGGTTTAAAGCAGGCACCTAGAGCATGGAATTATAGGTTGACAACCTACCTCCTAGACCAAGGATTTGTGATGAGTAAAGCAGACACTTCTCTGTTCATAAAGAGAAGTAGTACAGAGGTAATCTACTTGTGTGTTTATGTTGATGATATCATCATTACAGGCAATGATGTCAATGGGATTAGACACATCAAAGGACAGATGATGAAAGAATTCAAGATTAGTGATCTTGGATTATTGAAATACTTCTTAGGTCTTGAGTTAGTGTACACCAACTCAGGTATATATATCACTCAAAAGAAGTATGTACAGGATATGGTCAAGAAGTTTGGTTTGCAGGATGCTAAAGTATCTACTACTCCAATGGAGGTCAACCTAAACCTAAGTGCTCATGAAGGAGAAGAAGTCCAAGACATCACAAGATATCAAAGCATGGTAGGAAGTTTGAACTATGCTACCTTGACAAGA
Source organism: Ceratopteris richardii (assembly GCA_020310875.1). NCBI lineage: Eukaryota > Viridiplantae > Streptophyta > Polypodiopsida > Polypodiales > Pteridaceae > Ceratopteris > Ceratopteris richardii. The sequence continues at coordinate 149,411 of MU260532.1, forward strand.
ATTGACATAGCATATGGAGTTAGTGTACTTAGTCAATTCATGCACAAACCAAGGACACCTCACCTAGAGGCAGCAAAGAAGATCTTGAAGTATTTGAATGGAACTCAGAACCATGGTTTGTACTTTCCTTATACATCAGATATTGACATTAAAGTTTACTCAGATGCAGATTGGGCAGGATGCAAGGATGATAGGAGAAGCACCTCAGCATACATTTGTTTTGCAGGAGATAAGCCTATTTCTTGGTCAGCCAAGAAGCAACCTACAGTGGCATTGTCATCCACTGAAGCAGAGTATAGAGGGCTTGCCAATGCCACTCAAGAAGCTATCTGGTTGAAGCTCTTGTATACAGAATTAGGACTATACACTAGACCTCCAATCATGTTTGGAGATAACACTAGCTCTCTTCACCTTGCAGCAAACCCAATATATCATGCCAGAACCAAACACATAGAGGTTCATTACCACTATGTGAGGGAGAAGTTACTTAGCAAAGAGATTCAATTGACTTATGTGTCTACCAATATGCAATGTGCAGATTTACTCACTAAAGCATTGGATGGAAGCAAGTTATGTAGATTCAAATCTATGATTGGATTGCAGGAAGTAATTGAAGATTGAAGATGAAGACTTAAGCCAAAGTGTTTGGCTTGAGGGGGAGCTATTGGTGCATTTCAAGCCTTAACACATTGGCTTGGAACCTTGGAAGATTAGCTTGGAACCATTGAAGGATATCTTCATTTGAAGCAAGGACCATAAGAGCTTATGCTTATAAGTTCTTACCTTTTTAGCCATTGTAAAATTCCTTAGTGACTTGGCATTTTCTTGTAATCACACCAACTTGATTAGTCGTGGATTCTTAGTTGAGTTAATGGAGAGAATATCTCCCTACTTTTAGTAGAGATATTCTAGGGAGCCTACATTTGAATTTCAAATTCAAATGATGACTCAACTCATATAAAAATGGAGAGAAAAAACTCGCGGTTATCCCTGTCACTCCAGCTCATTCCCCGAGGCATTTTTGTCATTGTAACTGTGTGTGTGTTAGTGCCTCTCCATAGCCTACACCACCACACCTCAATTAGCTATGCTCGTCATGCTAATGAGCTTGTATAATCATATCAATCAATAGATATATACACATTCATCATATCTGGTTCTCTGTGATTTCTACTTCAAGTCTGTCAACTTTCAAGGAGCATTTCTCAGTGCTCACTGAACCAAATCAAGAGCTTAAGTGCTTGTTGAAACCAGCTCAAGGTCTTCTACAAGCATACAAAATTTCAGAAGATTTCATTCAGCCACTTGGGAGAAATCGCGCTCGAAGCAGCCACTGGTATTGTTCTGCACAACTCCTAAAAAGTCGGGAGTGCTCATAAATTTGCTAAATCAATTTCTCTGGATGTGGTTTATCATTTCTTCTCATTCCACTTGCAAATGGTAGCTTATTAAGGTAATTTAATACTCCTAAAAGGAATTGTTTCAATTGCAAGTGTGGTGGTCACACTGAGCATAACACTGAGCAGGTATCATTACAAAAATAGCAAGTTTTTGGATTTGTGAAGGAACCAAGTTATCTGTTTTGGTTTGAACACTACACAAATCATTTGCAAAGTACATATATGGTTTCTTTGTATCATTTGGAAGCTAAGCAAGTGTACTAAGCATATCTGAAGCTAAAGAGGGCTGGAGCAAAGCAGGTTTAGCAGCTTCAACTCATTTCCTAAGTGCATCCAACCATCACTCCCAACAGTGGTATCAGAGCAAATAAGGTAATCATGGGAGATGGATTTCCTTCATTCATTGACAAATTGGACAGGAACAACTACCAAGCTTGGTCATTGAGAATGAAGACCTACCTACAAGGAAGGAGCTTATTTGGATACATATCAGGAGATGAGGAATTGCCCTCATTCAAGACTAGAGGACTACCCACAAAGGATGAACATGAGAAGCTCAACCAATGGTGTGCAAAGGATGCTCTGGCAAGGTCTTACCTTCTTAACTCTATATCTGACTTTCTTTTACCTCATGTAAGGAATTGTAAGACTTCCCAAGAGACTTGGGAAACCTTGTCAAACTACTTTTCTTCCAACACAAGGGCCAGTAAAAATCAACTGTGGATTGAATTCACAACCCTTAGGAAGCAGCCCAAGCAATCAGTCTCAGAGTATGTGACAAAGATCAAAGATGTGGCAGACCAACTAGCAAGCATTGGAGAGGAGATTGAAGAGGAACAAATAGTCAGGCAAGTAACAAATGGACTCAAGGCAGATGATAAGTGGGAAAGTTTCACCACTGCAATGGACCTCTATATGGACATGCATACCCCAGATCTCACAACACTCATGGGCCAACTATTCACACATGAAGCAAAGTTTACAAAAGCAGGAGATCAATCAAAAGGTAACAACCCCTCTGCTCTCTATACTGATAAGAAAGTTAAGGATAAAGGTAAAGGGAAGAAACAGGATGAAGAAGGCTCTACCTCTCAAGCTAATTATGCAGGGAGAGGTAGATCATCTAGAGGAAGAGGCAGAGGAGGTAAGTCAGGTAGGGGGAGACCCTACAACTCATCACCATGCAACATTTGTGGATTGTCCAATCATACCACAGATGAATGCTACAAGAACTACAAGAATCAGAGAGGAAGAGGCTACTCAAGAGGTGGATACTCTCAAGGGAGAGGCAGATTCAACCAACATCAAAGCTACAATGGGTACAACAATCAATACAACAACAACTACAATCACAACCACAATGGTAACTACCAAGGTGGATTCAGAAACAGAAGAGACTACAACAACTACACAGAGGAGCAAGATGACTCCCTATTGATCATGAATATGACCTCCAAGGCAGGTACAAATGATGATCATTTATTTTATATTGACTCAGGATGTTCTAACCATGTAGCTGGCAATGTGGCACTACTTTCTGATTTGGAAGAACCCAAGGGCAAACATCAGGTACAAACAGGTGATGACACTAAACATTCTGTTGTTAAGATTGGAAATGTGAAGACATGTGATGGAAACCAGAATCTATTGAGCAGGGTACTCTATGTACCAACCATCACCAAGAATCTAATGAGTGTTGGTCAGATTGTGGAGAAAGGTTTGCAGGTCAGATTCACACAACATGGAGCATATGTGGAGGACCCAAGACATGGATTCAGAAGGATTGCCAAAGGGGAGAAATCAGGTAGATTGTTTACTTTTGAGCTAGAAGACACCAAGAACATTGCTTTGTATAATTACAAGGATCAGACACTTTCAGAGTTAGAAATATGGCACAAGAGATTAGGGCACATAGGTGAAAGAACCCTAAAGCAAATGTGCAGGGATCAATGTGTGCTTGGGATACCTAATGTGTCCAAGCAACACATGATTTACAAGTGTGGATCATGTTAGTTTGGTAAGTCTCACAGGTTACCATATTCAAGGAAAGGTTTCATGCATGAAGACTACCTAGACTTGGTACACACAGATGTTTGGGGACCTAGCAAGGACCCTTCCATTTCAGGTTCAAGGTATTATGTGTCCTTCATTGATGATTATAGCAGATGGACCATTTTATACTTTATGAAACATAAAGATGAAGTGTTTAATTGTTTCAAGAGGTATCTTGCACTTGTTGAAAATCAAACAGGAAGAAGCTTGAAGAGGCTAAGGTCAAATGGTGGAGGAGAATACTTCTCCAATGAGTTTGAAGATTTCTTGCAGGAAAGAGGCATCAAAAGGGAGATTACTACAAGGTACTCACCTGAACAAAATGGGGTAGCTGAAAGAAGGAATAGACTCATAGTAGAAACAACTAGGTCTATGCTTAATGAAAAGAAGTTGCCAAATTATCTTTGGGCAGAGAGTGTATCCACTGCCACCTATCTCATAAATAGGTTGCCATCCAAATCACTTGATGGCATGACACCATATGAAGCTTGGCATGGTAAGAGACCCTCTCTAGATCATTGCAAAATCTTTGGTTGTGTAGCATATGTGCATATTCCCTCACAGGTAAGGGGAAAGCTAGACCCTAAGGCTGAAAAATGTATCTTCATTGGTTATGATTTGAACCAAAAGGGATACAGATTCTACAACCCAACAAACAAAGGCTTCAAGGTAAGCAGAGATGTCATTTTTGATGAGAATGACTCATGGTATGAGAATGAGTGCAGGAAAGTTAGTCTACCCTATGATATGGAAGAAGACTTCCCAAGGCTCACCAAGGAGGAATCAATTCAGAAAGAAGATTCAAGCTCAGATGACGATGATACAATAAATCTTGAGGAATTCAAGGCTTGGAAGTCCAAAGGGAAGATGAAGATGAAGAAGCTAGAGGATATACCAGAATCCTCAACTCAAGCAATTAGAAGATCTCAGAGAGAAAGCAAAAGACCAATCAGATTTGGGTATGACACATCACTTGTGACTAAACATTCTGTATATCTTGCAAAGGACTTGTTGAATGAAGAACTAGGCACCTATGAAGAAGCAATTACCAAACCAGAATGGAAAGAAGCTATGGATGAAGAAATGGAAGCTCTCAAGGAGAGTGATACTTGGGACTTGGGTCCCAAGAAAGACTCTATGAAAGTGATAGGATCCAGATGGATCTACAAGCTAAAGAAAAATTCAGATGGAACAATAAACAGGTACAAAGCTAGGTTGGTAGCCAAGGGTTTTGCACAAACCCAAGGCATTGATTATGAGGAGACATTTTCTCCTGTGGCCAAGATGCCAACTATCAGAATATTGGTGAGTGTAGCTGCATCCAAGAATTGGAAAATGTACCAATTAGATGTCAAGAATGCTTTCTTGAATGGATGGATATCTGAAGAAGTCTACATGTCACAACCACCTGGCTATGAAGATCCAAAAAAGGTTCATTATGTTTGTAAATTAAAGAAGGCTCTGTATGGTTTAAAGCAGGCACCTAGAGCATGGAATTACAGGTTGACAACCTACCTCCTAGACCAAGGATTTGTGATGAGTAAAGCAGACACTTCTCTGTTCATAAAGAGAAGTAGTACAGAGGTAATCTACTTGTGTGTTTATGTTGATGACATCATCATTACAGGCAATGATGTCAATGGGATTAGACACATCAAAGGACAGATGATGAAAGAATTCAAGATTAGTGATCTTGGATTATTGAAATACTTCTTAGGTCTTGAGTTAGTCTACACCAACTCAGGTATATATATCACTCAAAAGAAGTATGTACAGGATATGGTCAAGAAGTTTGGTTTGCAGGATGCTAAAGTATCTACTACTCCAATGGAGGTCAACCAAAAGCTAAGTGCTCATGAAGGAGAAGAAGTCCAAGACATCAGAGGATATCAAAGCATGGTAGGAAGTTTGAACTATGCTACCTTGACAAGAATTGACATAGCATATGGAGTTAGTGTACTTAGTCAATTCATGCACAAACCAAGGACACCTCACCTAGAGGCAGCAAAGAAGATCTTAAAGTATTTGAATGGAACTCAGAACCATGGTTTGTACTTTCCTTATACATCAGATATTGACATTAAAGTTTACTCAGATGCAGATTGGGCAGGATGCAAGGATGATAGGAGAAGCACCTCAGGATACATTTGTTTTGCAGGAGATAAGCCTATTTCTTGGTCAGCCAAGAAGCAACCTACAGTGGCATTGTCATCCACTGAAGCAGAGTATAGAGGGCTTGCCAATGCCACTCAAGAAGCTATCTGGTTGAAGCTCTTGTATACAGAATTAGGACTATACACTAGACCTCCAATCATCTTTGGAGATAACACTAGCTCTCTTCACCTTGCAGCAAACCCAATATATCATGCCAGAACCAAACACATAGAGGTTCATTACCACTATGTGAGGGAGAAGTTACTTAGCAAAGAGATTCAATTGACTTATGTGTCTACCAATATGCAATGTGCAGATTTACTCACTAAAGCATTGGATGGAAGCAAGTTATGTAGATTCAAATCTATGATTGGATTGCAGGAAGTAATTGAAGATTGAAGATGAAGACTTAAGCCAAAGTGTTTGGCTTGAGGGGGAGCTGTTGGTGCATTTCAAGCCTTAACACATTGGCTTGGAACCTTGGAAAATTAGCTTGGAACCATTGAAGGATATCTTCATTTGAAGCAAGGACCATAAGAACTTATGCTTATAAGTTCTTACCTTTTTAGCCATTGTAAAAGTCCTTAGTGACTTGGCATTTTCTTGTAATCACACCAACTTGATTAGTCGTGGATTCTTAGTTGAGTTAATGGAGAGAATATCTCCCTACTTTTAGTAGAGATATTCTAGGGAGCCTACATTTGAATTTCAAATTCAAATGATGACTCAACTCATATAAAAATGGAGAGAAAAAACTCGCGGTTATCCCTGTCACTCCAGCTCATACCCGGAGGCATTTTTGTCATTGTAACTGTGTGTGTGTTAGTGCCTCTCCATAGCCTACACCACCACACCTCAATTAGCTATGCTCGTCATGCTAATGAGCTTGTATAATCATATCAATCAATAGATATATACACATTCATCATATCTGGTTCTCTGTGATTTCTACTTCAAGTCTGTCAACTTTCAAGGAGCATTTCTCAGTGCTCACTGAACCAAATCAAGAGCTTAAGTGCTTGTTGAAACCAGCTCAAGGTCTTCTACAAGCATACAAAATTTCAGAAGATTTCATTCAGCCACTTGGGAGAAATCGCGCTCGAAGCAGCCACTGGTATTGTTCTGCACAACTCCTAAAAAGTCGGGAGTGCTCATAAATTTGCTAAATCAATTTCTCTGGATGTGGTTTATCATTTCTTCTCATTCCACTTGCAAATGGTAGCTTATTAAGGTAATTTAATACTCCTAAAAGGAATTTTTTCAATTGCAAGTGTGGTGGTCACACTGAGCATAACACTGAGCACGTATCATTACAAAAATAACAAGTTTTTGGATTTGTGAAGGAACCAAGTTATCTGTTTTGGTTTGATCACTACACAAATCATTTGCAAAGTACATATATGGTTTCTTTGTATCATTTGGAAGCTAAGCAAGTGTACTAAGCATATCTGAAGCTAAAGAGGGCTGGAGCAAAGCAAGTTTAGTAGCTTCAACTCATTTCCTGAGTGCATCCAACCATCACTCCCAACAGTTTTTGTGGGTGCTATGAATGCATGTGGTCATTATGTATAAATGAATAGAGACTTTTTCTCTCAATCTCAATGGATCATCCTCATTGGTTCAATGCATGACTGTGGAGCCTTCTCACACATAGAATGAGATAGAAGGAGACATGTAAAAACATATAAGAGACTAATAGACAAGAGAGAAGAGACATGAATTTGAAGATATTGCTATGACATACATATACATGAATGTTGTGAAACGTCAAACTAAGCATTATACTAGTCAAAGGTGGTGCGCATGACCCTCTCACCATGACAGTTCAACTGAATGTCACACGTAAGAGGATAGGTTCCACTTCATTGACCCTATGTCTTTCTAGGATCGTAATGTGTTTCTAAAGTAGTCTAAGACTCATAAGACCAGCTCTAACTCACTAACATTCTCCACTGAGGGTGAGAAAAGAAAGAGAAACTGGGTTTATGAGCCTATCCTAGATTGGAAGTCTAAAAAATTGATTCTAGGAACTATGCTCTTACTAGCCCACCTTGGATCCTGCTCAACTGAGGGTGATCGTCTCAAGGAAACCATGTGCTAGCAAGAGCCCTATGGATGACTAAAAATGATGCTCTATGAGTTTGGAGGGGGTCATTTTAGTTTTTTGAATGAATTTGGCCCCTTGGATCTAGAGAAATCAACTCTCAAGCCTAAGATTAGCTGCTTTTGATTGCAACCATTGGATTTATTAAATGGATGGTTAAGATTGGTTCTTTATATGATATCTAGGGTACATGGGGTAAAATTAGGCGCATTAATTCTCCACCATTGGATCTGGGGCTGATCTGGACCCTCGGATCAGTGCTCACATCAATTTGGATAAGATAAGCTGCTATTTTTTGACGAACTTTGCATTATTGATCTTTGACCATAAAAAAGGCTTATCCGATGAAAACAACTCGTGGATCCTCCTTTCTTTATGCTTTAGTGCATCTCCACCCTTGAATATGAGCTCATCCTGACCATACAACATGGTTCAATTATTGTTCGCCATATTGCAGCCCTTCAAGCCTTCAATTTTCTTATTCTAGGAAACTGCGGTACCTTGAAAACTAGATATTGTGCTCTTTGACCCTTTAAATATCCTTTGATGAAGATGAAAATTTGTAGGGCTAGGTTTTGAAAGGTCTTCTTTAGGAATATGCAGAAAAAACTCCCATCTGAATCTCCCTTATACAAGTTTGACTACATTTGGAAGTTTGCAAGGTGGCATTAAGGTCTTTGGGAAGCTCTGATAGCCTTGAAAATTTGTACAAATATGTAGCCACATATGATCTTTATACATGTCAACCATATGGCTAAAAAAACTTCCTATATAAGATTTTGTGGGGTCTAAGTGGAAAAATTATATTTTTTATAAAATGCACATGGCATATCAATGTGCTAGAAAATCCATTTACATGTGAAATTCTGTCTATAGATTGCCTTTGATAGGATTTACAAGTATATGAATTTTCATGTGATTTGGAGACATTGAAATTTTAGCGCTAATTTCCAAAATTTGACCAGCTTTGACTGTTGCCCTAGATTTGCTTGATTTCTTCCAAAGTTTGCATGTGAACTCCCTTTGACATCCTTGATGCATCTTGGACTTCTTAGGGAATTTTTTCTACCTTCACCGAATGTGTTTCCTGTAGGCGTTCATGAGTTAGAGAGGAGAGAAAATCTCTACGATAGCACGAAAGAGATGGATACCTAAGATTGTGTGTTCATGAAAGTGAATACCTCAAGATCTTAGAGACTGCTCACCAAGGTGCAGTAGGAGGACACTTTGGACCAGATAAGGTGATCAAAGCTATACTATTTTGTAGGTTTTTGGTGGTCAACACTTCACATGGATGCACATACCTATGTGAAGAGATGTGATATTTGTCAATGAACTTAGTCCTTGATATGTAAAGATGAGGTGGCTTTGAAACCTATGATGGGTGGATGTGCAATATCTAAGTGGGGAATAGACTTTGTTAGTCCTATTAATCCCCCAACTAAGAGTTCACATATGGAATACATCACTGTGGCCATTGATTATCTAACTAAATGGGTGGAAGTCAAGGCAACAAGAAAGAATGATGTACAGGGCGCAACGAAGTTCCTATTTGAAAATGTATTTACAAGATATGGTTTGCCAATAGATTTTGTGAGTGATCATGGCACCCACTTCTCGAATCAGGTCATTGAAAAATGTTTAAAAGAATTCATGGTGATTCATCAGAAGTTAGCTCCCTATCATCCACAAGCTAATGGACAGGCTGAGAGCACGAATAAAATACTTTGTAATGTTTTGAATAAACTAGTGAATAATAAGTGTTCTATCTAGGACAAATAGTTACATCATGTTGTTTGGGCATATCGAGTCGCCTACACAATGGTGCTCCAAGACACACCCTTTCAGATGGTATTTGGCCAACATGCAGTGTTACCTTTAGACTTCTTGATACCCACACTAAGAGTAGCACAGGAGCATTAATGGACTAGCCATGAGCTCTCATCTAGAATCTTTGAACTAGAATGCTTGGGTGAAACAAGATTGAGAGCAAGTGCTGGAATATATGCAGCTTAGAAAAGACAAAAGGCTTACTTTGATGAACATGTGAAAGATAAGGGCTTGAAAGTAGGATACTTTGTCTTGGTGTACACCCTAAAGCAACATGCGAGGAAACTAGAGAAGCATGGCTATGGACCCATGATTATTAATATAATATCAACAAGTGGAGCAATTCAATTGGCTACTCTAGAAGGTGACATCCTACCTAGTTACATAAGTAGATGCAAAGTCAAATTATATCAAGAACCCCTTACGGGGGAAATGCTAAAATGACTCAACACTACCAAGAAACATAAGGAGGAGGAAAATCGAGTTGGAGAGATAGCACAAGCAAAAGCCTTAGAATGCATCCAACAAATGAAATTGAGAAGATAGGGATCATCCTAGGTTAGATGAGTATGAAGCTCCAAGATATCACATGGCCATGTGCAAAGCGTCAGGTGTACATTACCATAGAATAGTTGACCGATGACCCTTTGCGACCCTAGAGGTAGGATAAGGAAATAGTGCAAGGACTGTAAGAGCCTTGATGGACTCAGGACTAGCCACTAGTGCAATTAGAATTTCTTACTATCAAGAATTGTAATTAAGTTTCAATCCTATAGAAGCATATCTCATAGGATTGGGAGGTGTGGAAACCCCTTGCATGGGCTAGGTGCAGCTTCCCCTCTACATTCAAAATGTTCTTATGATACTGAAAGTGCTAGTGTGTCAAGATGAGGATCTCATAGAACCTCTTGTCTTGGGTCAAGAGTGGATCTATGATCATGTAGTCAACCTGAACCTAAGAAGTGGACTTTGTGAGGTCTCAGTGGATCAAGATTGCATCATAATTGAGCGAGAAAATTATGCACTCAAGGAATTAGGAAAGGCACCAACCCTTGGTCCTTCAAGTGGTACACATGAAGAGAAAGATGTTGTTCTTGTCCAAAACTCTGTGATGTAGAAGGATGATGTTCTCAACAAGGAAGGCAAGGAATTGATGGAACTCCCTTCTTTTCCAAAACTGATCACGACAAATCAAACAAAGGAGCACAAGAAGTAGAGGAAGCAGACGGTCTATTCTCATAGTCAAAGGAGAGAACGAGGCTAGATGACTCACACCATGAAGCAGATTTGGATACAAAAGGGTGAAAAATCCCCTACTCAGGAGAGCGTACCCAAACGATGCAACAAGCCAACTACTCTAGCAAGGATTACAAAGAAAGAGTACTCCAAGAATCTCCCAAAACTGACCATTTCCATTTGGGTCCCAAAACAGTCAATGAACGCTGACCCCAATGAACAACAACTCTGGGTGCCCAAGACCTGCTTACATGATCAAGTAGCTTCACATAAGCTCACAAGATTCGATAGCCACTCACAATCACTCACATCATATACTTCAAGGAAACATCTGTACTCACCACCTCCACACCACAAATCACACCTAGGATTACCTAAAAATCGGTACCCAAAAAATCTTGAATCCAAATTTAGTGAAGTAGTAGGACCATTGGAAGAGGGCTCATACCTTTGGGAGGTAGGGCTAGAATTCAATGGAAAAAGGGGAAAGTAACATTTTTTCACATGGGAGTTTGAAAAGTTATAGAATGCAGAAGCACTATTCCGAGTGTGGTAGAAAGCCAGATTGGATGTATATTTCAATGCCCAGCTACCTAAAGCTGACTTCATGAGATGCTATTAACTTATCAATACTCTAACTCCTAGTAAGCATCCCCAAGCATCAAGCACACTTGTGCTCCCATCTCTTACAAGAGCAAAAGAGTTGAAGAGGTTTAAGTTGACCAATAACTTAGTGTGGGAGGCCCTCCATATGAAAGGAATGCACATACCCATTGAGAAGGAGGCTCTAGTACCAGACAGTATGAAGAATCGAAACCTTATTAAACTCAAATACATGGTAGCTATGATGCCTACTATTGCAGTTCACCTAAGAATGTGCATGCAACACTTTGCCTTTCCCACCCAAGATAGATTCACTATGCCACCCAAGAAGATATGGTTCAGTTTGTATTTTGTAGAGACTCAAAGCTTAACAATTAAAATGCCTCATTTGATTACTGACAAAATAAACCTAGCACATAAACGATGGCCATGTAAGTTAGACTTGTATGGATGTTGTGCATTGGCTAGGATCATTTATAGGTGTTTGGCTTATAACATCCCAATTCAGAGGGCTCTAATTAGGAATAGAGTATAGCAATTCAAGGGATGGACATCCACAGGACCACCTTCCAAGAGGATGCGAGGAGCAGTACAAGTACCATGTGCTCAACCAGGAGGAGAAACATTGACCCCCGAATGTCACTCCCCCACCTCGACGGGTATGCACCTCCGAAGACACAACATTGAAGGCCACAACTTTATATTCCTACTAGTTCCCATAGACCTTGAGTTCCCTGGAGGAGTACATTTGGAGGAACTCACTAATGAGGATTTTAAGCATATTCTAAGAGAAGTGAATCGTGAGTCAGTCGAGGAACAACTCTAGAATGTTCTCAACCACAAGCAACCACCTCTCAAGTACCTATTACTATAGTCAACGAGGATGACAAAGAAGATGAAGATGAGGATGATGACAGAGATTCTAAACAAGATGATGGTGAACACGAGGGAAGACATCAAGAAGAGGAACAAGATATGCTTGAACTTGCAAGTGCTCCATTGTACACAGACCAAATTGAATTACAAAGATTATATGACACAATGAAGGCAGTGCAAGAGAATCATACGATTTCATTCGCATTAGGCCAAGCCTTGATAGAAGAGATGCTTGCAGATGAAGGAGTGGATCCTCACTTCATTAATACACTCAAATTGTTAACAGAGTCATTGCAAGTTCAAGAGGCTCTACACATTGCTGCCTGGTAATGGATCCGATATGACAAATGTAAAGTACAAACAAGGCCTCGAGCAGGAAAAAACATACGGATACCCATATCTGAACCAGAAGCAACCATCAAACCAACAACCACCCCAACAAACACCATCAATCTTACTGCAAAAACATTTGTACAAACATCACCAATCTCACCCCAGCACCCTCCATCTCCTCCATCACCCCCACCTTTGCCACGGACCACTGAGGAAATTGCTATAGTAATAACAACCATTCCCCAAAAGCAACCTCATTAGTGTCCTTTTCCTTCCATCAACCAACCTCTCAGGATGCACTCTTTCCTTATATTACCAACCCCCTTTTCACTTCTCCATTTTTGTCAATCGAGCCCATCATTGGACACCCCATGATACCTAACATAGCAGGACACTAAGACCCACTAGAGATAGTTTAGGTATCCCTGCAATTCCCTATTCACACATGCCTCTTCCGCCTAATCCCTACTTCCCATTCACCTACTCCAACTTTCCCTACACTTCCATCATGACCATAGCCCCACCCCATTACGTGTCTTTCATGGAGAGTTTCATTTGTGTTCCCACCCCACATATGTTAGACTCATAAATACTCACTTCCATATCACTGTACACACACACCACGATTACTTCACCTGCCATCCCCACTTACATGGTAGCTCTAGCATGTAGCACACTATCTGATCCTATGGACATTTCACCATCCATAACACCTCCCTCTCCTTGCATGATTCCACCATCTCCCATTCCCCTACCACCACCAACTTCACTTGCACCCACTTCTTTGTTAGACACAACATCCAAAATTCCCACCCCCATTTCCATTCCCATTCCCCCTACACTCTACACCATCTCCATTGCATCTCATATTATACATAATACATTCAATACAATCATTAATTGCATATCATAGCTACAACAGGATTACCAAAGACTAGAAGATTGGAATGCTGCTTGTCAGGAAGAATCACAAAGATTGCAAGCAAGATTTATAGATTTAGAAGATGACAATGAGGCACTCAAAGCAGAATACCTCAACTTACAGGAAGCTCATATAGAATTGGAGGCCAAGACATCCAATGTGGATGATCAAGCTTTCAAAGACTTGGAGACAATGCTTCACGAGCAAAATCTCATCAATGCAGAGCTACAAAGAAACCTAAGGCTTCTTAGGAAGCGCATGTCTGCAGCATTGGAAAAGAACAAGCGGTTGCAGCAACAAAACCATGATAACCTTGAAGTTGTTATAGAAGGGACCTCATGCATAGAGATTAGTCCTACAAAGTATTGAGTTGTTCCCTTAGAAGACATAAGGATACTACTTTAGGAACATGCCAACTTTTTAGATTCATATGAAAAGTTGGAGTTAGAATGTGTAGACCTCAAGAAGCAGTTAACTAGTATCAACATATCTAAACCAGAGCGTGCCATTCCCCTAGCATACAATAGACGTGGAATCCCTAAGCAAATAGGTGAAAGAACTACAAGCAAGACTCCTACCATATGAGAGGCCACCCTCATCAAAGACTTCGAACTCGATAAAGTGGTGGAAATTCCATTCGAAGAAAGTTTTGAAGAACCGTATGAGCCTATGCTAGTACCAAGAGGGTGTGTCACTGCTGAGGGTCAAAACACCTTTGAGATATAAGCACCAGATTGGCTAAAGAGGGTAAAGAAGATAGGACAAACACATAATGATAGGATAGCTGCACAAATCCAATCACCCTCCGTTTTAGAAGACATAGTTCTTAAGTCCTCTTATTTTCAAAGCCTATCCCATCAATGGCTCATTACCACATCTGAAAAGCAATACATGCCATATTTTGTCTTGTTAGCAAATTATAATGCGGAGATTAAGAGGCTTATAGGGAAAGAACCGACCTTCACCACCCGATTCGAGCTAGATGACCTACCAGAAGAGGCATGCGTAGGCTCTAGTTTTCAACCCAATTGATGTACACAACTCTTGATAGACTACCTTGAAATGATGTGCACATCGTCAAAAATTCCATTATATATTAAAAATAACCCATGTTATTGTCTTGTTGTCCATCATGGATCTTTGCAAGCATTCGCAATCAACATCTACAACAACAAAGGGTGTTCCGATTGGATTAACTATCCATATTTTGCTCCACCCAAAGCACCACCCACTATCACCTATGTGATCTCGACCATAAACCACTGGTCTACATGAGTAAAGAATGTATCGGACATTGTTGCACAGATGTGTATGAAGATTTTCAAGCTAATGATAGTAGTATTCATGAGTTTTTGCAAACTCCAAGCTCCATATGTTTCAAGCCTTGGATTTTTTGAAGGGAACCATGATTTGCTATATGACATGAGCCAAACTCCCTCCATCAACATAATTTATGCATGGCATGCACACATCAAGTAGTTACCTACTTGGTACAAGTAGACATTTGAAGAAATGTTCTCTACAGGGTTCTAGGTATACCACTCAGAAATTTTCACTCCCAAATCGACACACCTATTGCATCTCTTTGCTATAGAACAATCCATACATGCAGATTAGCTACACTTGCAACATCCAAACATTCCAAGTCCAATCAATGGAGAGCAAATGATGACCAATCTGGCAAGAGGATTATGAATACAAGAACATCACCTTGCCATCGATGTCATTGAATATTACATCAAACACTCCCTACAACAAGGGTATGTCAGGATGACATATGCAAGAGAGGGGGGTGTTGGCAATACCCAAAGAACTTAGGGTGTGACAAGACAAGGGAGCTGACACAAAGAGTAGGAGTAGAGGCACAGCCAAGTTAGGACCCAGTAGGCAGAGTAGTGAAAGAAGATCTAGCAACTAGGCCTATCCAAATTCTTTAAGATAAATCTTTTTCAACAATGATCTTCATCACTACATGAACCTTGTAAATACCATTTTTGGTAGATTAGACCATATTTTGTTCAAGTCAAGGATTCCTTGAACTTTAGGATTATTAAAAGTACCCATGTATCAATTTTAATAATTTTCAGACTTCATTTGAGCCCTCAAATAAGCCCGAGAACCCTCTATAACAAGGCTAGATAATAGGTCACGAGAGAGCCAAAACTAGTCAAAAGTTATAAAAAGAGCTAGAGAGCCCATTTTTGAGGTAGATTTTAAGAGAATAGAACTTATGTAAAAGAGATCTTGGATAATCAAAAGCACTCCACTGTTCCTCTCTTTGTTCTTGCCTTGTGTGTGTATGTGTGTGCTTCTCACTCACGCACTTCTGCCATCACTTGCCCTTGGTCATCATAAGAGTCCTCACATCTCCACATATTGATATTTATGAGGTGGGTCTTCTCATGTTCGTACTTGCCATTATGTTAGAGTGACATGAGAAGATAGACAAATATACACATAGATAGATAAATAGATAGATAGATAGATAGATAGATAGATAGATAGATAGATAGATATATAGATAGATAGATAGAAAGATACATAGATAGATAGATAAATAGATAGATAGATAGAAAAATAGATAGATGGATAGATAGATAGATAGATAGATAGATAGATAGATAGATAGATAGATAGATAGATAGATAGATAGATAGATAGATAGATAGATAGATAGATAGATAGATAGATAGATAGATACATAGATAGATAGATAGATAGATAGATAGATAGATAGATAGATAGATAGATAGATCGATTGATAGATAGATAGATAGATAGATAGATAGATAGATAGATAGATAGATAGATAGATAGATAGATAGATAGATAGATAGATAGATACATAGATAGATAGATACATACATACATACATAGATAGATAGATAGATAGATAGATAGATAGATAGATAGATAGATAGATAGATAGATAGATAGATAGATAGATAGATAGATAGATAGATAGATAGATAGATAGATAGATAGATAGATAGATAGATAGATAGATAGATAGATAGATAGATAGATAGATAGATAGATAGATAGATAGATAGATAGATAGATAGATAGAGAGATAGATACATAGATAGACACATAGATAGACAGACAAATAGATAGATAGATACATAGACAGACACACAGATAGATAGATAGATAGATAGATAGATAGATAGATAGATAGATAGATAGATAGATAGATAGATAGATAGATAGATAGATAGATAGATAGATAGATAGATAGATAGGTAGATAGATAGATAGATAGATAGATAGATAGATAGATAGATAGATAGATAGATAGATAGATAGATAGATAGATAGATAGATAGATAGATAGATAGATAGATAGATAGATAGATAGATAGATAGATAGTGTAAGAGAACAAGGATTACGACCACCACATACTAGAGAGATGACTCTCCTCCCAACCAAATGCCTCTATATATAGCTCTCTCCAGGGGACTGCCTTCTTGGGCAGGTGGATACTAATCATCCAAGTGTCAGCCATGTAACTACATGTGCGCCAAGTGTCCAGTGGATGCTTCTAGAAGGTTCTAGAGCTCTTTGGGCAAAATACTCTTCCCATGTACCTCATGGGGATTGAACCCAAGACCTCGTCCTTCACATCCTTGGACTTAACCACTAAGCTAAGTGGATCACTTGTTCACAAGAGCACAAGACCTCCTAGTAAGTCTAAACTCGAGATCTTTGGTCATACACACGGATGACCAAACGGTGTCCGATTTCTGTCTGAACCGGCCAGACCCTTGGATCATAGACTTACTTTATTACATTCTTCCCCCCTTGGAAAAGATTTTCGTCCTCGAAAATAGAGCTATATACATACTGTAGGCAACCCCCGAGCCTCATGTTCTAAAACTGGAAGAACATGGTCATGTTCTAGAACTGGAAGAACATGTCTCATCTCTGTGGTGGTATCCTTGCCCAAATGATTCTAAACACTATCTCGCTTTGCACTTTGATAAACTAGTCAAAGTACAAAATAGTGAATGAATAATAAAGGTGGATCTAAACAGATATCCCTGGCTTATTCACAGTTTCTGGATGTGCGATCTAGGCACAAACATGTGAATTAGGTGGATTCAAATTACTAGTCCATTTCTGGGCATGTCTGGTGCATGGACTTAGTAATGAAGGTGAGATTCTTATCCCTTGCAAGACTTTAAGAATTCTTGCTTCACTTGAATTTGTTTTGGAGAACTTGAAGTTTGATTGTCCCATACATCTAACTTTAGATGTTTATTCAATGGTTTACTTTGATCCAACAGTTACTTGATTTTTCACCCGACTAGAGGACTACTTTGTCCCAATGAGTTTGAAAAAATCCTATGTAAACTGTAGGAGAAAGTTTACCATTTCGGTGGAATCAACCATACTAACTTCACCAATTCAAATTCAAAATGAAAATTGTCCAACTTAGGACACTTTTCTCAAAGACTTTTAACTGAAAGTTCTTGGGAATTGTCAATCTGATGAGCGATTCCCAACTTCCCTATTCTAGAGTATACTGGACTCCACGAAATCATTTATGCTATAACTTGAAGCAAAATCAAATGAATAAGTCTACTTAGACTTATCATCTTTTGAAGATTAAAAAGGTTCTTGTACATAACATCTATCTAGGATGTTCAAGTTAGCTATCTAATTCTAACCGGCTATCCCTGGTCTTTTGCAAAAGGAATCAGATACCATATCTGAGTCAATTCCAAAAGATTTGGAAAGCGGAAAGAGATAACTAAGACTTTGTACAACCAATTCAAACTTCACACATACATAAACTTGCTATGAGTCAAAGTCTAGTTTGACTCAGGACTTTAACTTCTCAACGATCTATTTCAACAAGATATTGAAGCATTGTTTTTATCTTTCAGAGAAATAAGCTGGATTCTCAGAAAGATACAAAGAAAATCAAAAACATCATCCAACCACAAGATACTAGTGTGGTAACCAACATCAGTGTGTCGACCCACTGAGGTTCTATTGATGAGTTTAGTTTTCAAATAATGCTTTACTTGAGACTAAGTTCATGTCACATTCAGTCTTTTTGACTCCGTGAATGCAATTCTTGTGCATTTCTTTGAGTCTAAAAGAGTGAATTTTATCTAGTTACACTAGGAACTTGATGCTTTGACTTAGTCAATTAAATCTTTAGTTGAAAAGATCAACTCAAAATCAAAGTCCAACTTCTTTCAGAAATTTATCAAATATTTCTGATCAATAACACTTAAACTTGAAGTGTTCTATGAAGATCTTGGAAGTTACTTACTTCATATCTTCAGTTTCCTTAATCTTGAAGTTACCTTGAAGTATCGTAAGATACTACTTTCATCCTTTACGAATTAAACTTTTCCTTGAAGTCTTAATTCCCTTGAGGATGAAACCTAACTTCAAAATCCAAACTAGGACTAAAAGATAATCATCATCCCACGGTCCGATGTCCCATTCCATCTTTCCTACATCAATCTGAGTATAAAATCTTGTGTCCCATACCACCCTATTTTATATTCACATTAATGTGTGGGTGATTCTTATCCTAAAGTCTAAACATCTCTTGATAGAGTACCTTATTTCTTCAATTCTTTTACAAGAATTGGAAGTTTCAGGCATTACCTCTAACTAGATTTTCCTAGGTTTTGATTCCTTCGCATGATCACCTCAGAATCATGTGCTTTGCCTTGGAAACTTGAAAACCTCTTGACAGAATATCAATTCTTCTTTACTGGGGTTTTCAAATGAAAACCAATCAGAATTCCAAGTTCTTGAATTTCTCAAATTCAAGTTCAATTGGTTATTCTTGACCAATTTTGTAGCGACAAGAGTTTATGACTTCTTGTCTTTAGATTCCTTTCTATACTGGTGCTTTTAGGTACCTATCCCGGCCGGGACCTTTTACAGGAATCTCTCTACTGCCTTAGTCTAAGCATCCGCTCATGCTTTCTGGATTTGTACCAAAATCCCTTTAAGGATAGGCAAACACTTATGTTTTACCTTCCACAGACTTAAGTACCGTCTTCACGGTTGCAGACTACATACTTGGAATTACTTCACTCTGTTCAGACTTGGAACAACTTACTTTTTTTCACAGTTTTCCATCGAATAAATGGAACTTGAGTGAATAATTCCCAAAAGGAATTGTATTGCCAATACTTGGGCAATCTACAAAGTAGTTCTAATCGCACATTACTTGGACAATCATGGCCAAGATTGATCAAGTCTAGTTGATCTTTGATATACCGTTAGGTTATATCACTTATTTGGAATCTGAAAAGCATTAGAAAATGCTTGGACTTAAGTTGAGGGAAAGATCTCTAAAATCCTGCAGGTAAGCAAAGAAGCTTAAAGATAGTTTAAGAGATCTTAAAAATAAAGACTTAGTCTTTATCGTTAAGATCTCTTAAACTATCTTTAAGCTTCTTTGCTTACCTGCAGGATTTTAGAGATCTTTCCCTCAACTTAAGTCCAAGCATTTTCTAATGCTTTTCAGATTCCAAAGCTAAGAATCTTTGATATACCGTTAGGTTATATCACTTATTTGGACTTAAATACCAAAACTGGTGGTTAGGGATTTACTGGGAACTACTTACTCTATAACTTTTCTTGAAAGATGCTAGTCTCACGTCTGGGGAGATTTTTCTTTCAAGAACTTTTTGATTCCTATCAAGTAATACTAGGTTATAATTTGAAGCAAATGATTCATCTTGGAATTTTTTGCTTTCCAGTCTAATGATTCATCTTGGAATCGTTTGTAAAAAGAACATTTGAAAGAACTTCTTTCAAATAATATCCAAAAAAAAAAAAAAAATTTTACTGATTCAATTGTATTTATTTCCTGAGTATCAAACTAGAGACGAAATATCACATTTGCCAGTATGAAAGTTTAAGTTGAACTTTCATTTATGTGATATCGACTTCTATTCTTGAGTTTGATACAAAACTCATTATTATTGGTTAATCTTCAGATGTTACTAGAGTCCTTTAAACATATTTCACTAATCAAATTTATGTTTAAAGTCCAAGCATCTATTGATTGATCCAATAGTAATGCAACTATGAACACTTTGAACTTTATAACTTGTTTAGGCGAAGTTCATGGATTGAAAATCCATTTCTTGGAACTTTCTATTCCTAAATGAAAAGTTCACACTTGCTTCAAGTTTTTTAGGAACTTAGATTATTTCCTAAAAATTGCTTAGCTAGTTGCATCATTTACCAGAGATGCAACTATAGAACTTAACATCCTTTTATTGACGTCAAGGATCAATTGATGTTGAGGTTTAACCTTTGATTTCCATCACTCCTTGGGATGAAATCAAATAAAAATTTATAAAAGCTTGGTACCTTTATATCTTGGCAAAACTTTTATATCCTAAAGAGGTTTTGCCTTCATCATTCCTTGGACCTATCATATAATATGAATTTATGTGTATTTTGGGAAGAGTTCATGAATCAATTAAGATCCTCTACTTGGAACATCTACCTTCCCAACAATAAATTCATCTTAAACATGGTAGGAGAATGATCTCATATGAAATAGAAGGCTTGACTAATTCATATCTCAATTCCAAAAAGTTACTTACCGAGGTTTCATCATGAGATACAAATCTTGAAACCACAAAGAAAACTTCTTTAAACTTTCGAAATCTTCTAAGTAGAAGAGTATTCAAGGAACTTGGAAAAATAGTTGATGCTCTCATCCAACCTTGGGATGCTTGAGAAGTTATAAAAATATATAAGTAATCAACTAAAGCTTTATCCGCATGACTTTCTAAGTACATCCAGGACTTAGAGTCATCATACATCACAAAAGAGTTTGCAAGTAATTAAATTTTCTTGGTCATCAAGAAAATTTAGTACTTTTCTCTTAGTGCTTGCTTATACCTAGCAAGACATCTAACATACTTAATTCTCATTAAGTATTTATCTTTGATAGAAGAGTATCGACTTGGGAAGAAATCGACTAATTACTTGAGTTGCAATACTAGAACTAGTATGTCTTTGCAACTAACTAGTCCTTGGTCTTCCCTAATGTCAAACTGCGAGCTTGACAAAGTAAGCTAAATACTAAGAGAGTACATTTTCATATCTACTTGCAAACAGCATTCCATTCTTCCATGCAAATGCATGTATCTACATGCAAAAGCATATGTTCACATGCGTATGCATGCATGTTCTTTGCATGCTCAAAAAATAATACAATAATCATGCATGAACTTGATGCACGATTTTTTCCTTGTACAAAGAATGTATATCATGCAATCCTGATGCATGTATATCCTTTCCTTTGTCCTAATGCACTATGATATAAAAACATACCCTTGAGGTGCAATAGAAAACTTACTCAATGGAAAGGAAATATGTATTTAAACTATCAAAAATACATTCTTTGATGCACAAGGATCTTTTTAAAATCAAGTCTTTCCTTAATGCAAACTAATGCTTGAAATAAGAAATTGATTGTTTTCATTATCCTAATCTAGACTTAATCGATTGAAATCTTGGCTATTTCAATGTGCATCTAGGATTAAGTGTAGAATAATGAAAACAAGATAAATCAAGCATTAAGGCCAAGCAGAAACTGGAAAATACTTAGCTTTGATCAAAGCTTCGTCCATCCCTTGATCCTTGCCAATAGCTATTCACCATTCTTGAAGCTTCCTCATCAAGAAATAGTTCCGTATGATTTGATCCGTCAAGGTCGACGAAGTTAGGCCTCCGGATCTTCACTCCACAGCTCCACTTCTATCAGACTTTGTTCAAAACTTTAACTTTCTTTGGCTTGGCTTGATCTGTAGGTCATGGGATCGAATCCCATGGCTTTCACGATGGATCTTCAGGAATTGTGATCCCTTCAAGAAGTCTTCAGCGTGCACTACAGAATATATTGTTTCTGCTATATTTAATATTGTGTCTCCTTATGGGCTTGTGGATAAGGCGGTGCTCCTCTCAAAGAGAAGTTCCGAGTTCGAAACTCGGGCGAGCTGACGGCAGAGATCTCCTCTCTTTTGCTCCTGTATCCGAGTTCGAATCTCACGCGGGCTGACGGCAGAGATCTGCGCTCTTTTGTTCCTGGATTCCTTCTTCAGCCCGAAATCAAGAACCATATGAACTGCTGTCAATATTCTCAGCGAGCGGGAGTGAGCGTTGTGGATATGCCACTGTTTTCGCAGATGGAGGACGGGAGTTCAAATCCCTGTCATAACAGAGAGAGCCCTTATCTTTTGCTCGTTGATGAGAGCGCGGAATTCAAGCGTATAAGAGCTGCGCTAAGTTGAAGTCGTGAGCAGTTGTCGGCCTTGTGGATAAGCGATCGGTCCTCCAATGTGGAGACGATGGTTCGATTCCTCTGTGCACTCACAGCAGAGGCCTTTTTGGTACTCTCGGCTCCTTAAGAAGTCATCTTCAGCGCGGCTACGAAAGACATATTTAATCACGCCGAGTTCCAGGCCACGAATACCTGTAGGAATTGCGGGTAGCGCAGCACTCTCTCTTCGGAAGGATGAGAGTTCGAGTCCTCTCTCTGCTCAAAGCAGAGATAACATCTTTTGATAATCTTCCATA